>JANHAO010004998.1:0-23263 GCA_026873985.1 Saraca asoca | reverse complement strand
TATTAAAGATCATAATTGAGATAAATCCTAATCCTAGGCTTTTTGCATCTAGTATTTTCTTTTACTTTACTTACTTTCTTTCTTTCTTTAATTTCTTCTTCTATTTTTTATTCTTCTTTCTTTCTTTTATTTCTTCATTATTGATTTGGATAGTTGAATTGTAAGGATTCTAGTACTTAAAATAGCTTCCCTATGGCATTGACTCGTATTTGCCGGTACTAGCTACAACTATGTCGTGCACTTGCGAAATTTAACACATCAAAGCTTTTCATGCTTTCAGTAGTATCATTTTCATAATAGTTATATCACAGAATGTACATTTCAGTCACAATCTCAATCATATATCATTTGCCATGCCATCATATTTCATCATCATCATCATCATGTTATAGATCATATACCATTCTGGGGGATTTTCAAGTCTTTTAATAGTATCATTTCTCAACATATTCATTTTATAGAATTCACATTCAATCATATACTCCTTATCATAGTCTCAATTACATGGATCACATTTCATTACTAAGACAACCATACACTCCTTGTCACATTGTAATAATAGACATCAGGATTATTACCACAACATCAATATGTTTAGACAATTATTATATTTATTGATATTAGCTTACACATTGCTCATTTAGGATTTCTTAATTGTTATACTCGAATTAGCTAGAATTCATATCACACAATATATTGTCCATTACTATCATAATATTTTCAATATTATTGCCTATTATGGGTAAAAATCGGTTCTAAAAGAAAGAGCCCAGCAAAGACTAAGTTACACAGATCGCTGAAGACGCACAACGAGAACCACCTCACACATCACGAAGAAGCGACATAATGAGGTCGTCATAAGGCCAGCTCACCAAGCAGCCGACCGTCCTACTCGAGCTTGCTACGCTAACAGCAATAACACTGAGCTCGCTAAGTGATCCGCAACAGCGACCCTGAACTGAGGTACCCAGCTCGGGAGGACGGACATCTCGTTCGACAAAGCAAGACCACGAGATAGACATATACAAATGCTAGTCTACGATCGACAAGAGGGGCTCACCCCGCAAAAAGAAGCCTGTAGCAGCCAAATTACAGAAGTTTTATTGTCTTTCACATTTAATTCTTGATGTAACACAACTGTAGCTTGTAATTAATGTATGTAACTCTTCCTTCCTCTATAAATAGGGATGTACTATTAGAAGATTGAGGAAGCTGAAAAACTTGTAAGCAAAAACTTTGTAAAAATCTTCTTTCATATTAATAAAAACTCCGCCGTGGACGTAGGGTCTGATACTATCCAAATTTAGCTGAACCACGTTAAAATACTACTTTACTCTCTCCAGTTAGCTCTTCTTCCTCTCTGTGTAATTCCTCGCACTTTGGAAGACAGTTTAGGGTCCAAGAATTCATCTCCGTTGGCTGGAGTTTGGGACTCTCTGTGTGAACCAAATTCTAACATCAACATCTTTGGCACCATCTGTGGGGACCCATCTACTATCTAAAGTGTTCACTGTAGTTCAACGATGGCGAGAGGAAGAACTACTCGAAGTTCAATCGCTCCAGTCTTCCAACTAGCGGACGCTCCTATCACGAGGACTCACCAGCATTCTACTACTGTCCCTATAATTGAAGAGGCACAAATGCCCGGCTAGCCTCAATCGGCACTTAAAAATACGGTAAGAGAGTTTGCTGAAACTGTTAAAGCACTGGCACTGGCAAAAGCCTAAAGTGCACACAGACAGGAAGAGATCGTGCCATAACTCTAGCAGCTCCGCAAAGAAGCTCAGAAGGAAACTCATGAAGATCGTGATAGTCAATGACTGGGGGGCTCGCCATGAGCGGAAAGCTCTACCCTTCAGCCTGAAACGTAAAACCTAATAATTAAGGAAGTCTTCCAAAGGCTTAAATGGTGAGAGGAATGCCCACGGCCATAAAGCAATCAACCTCACTATGAGGAAAGCTCCCCATTTTCTATGAAGATCGAGATGCAGCCTCTCCCACAGAAACTTAAGGTGCCTGCGACCTTGTTGTATGACGGGAAAAGCGACCCAAGCGACCACCTGGATGCGTTCAATATCCAAATGGATCTTTAAACAAATGACCCCCTAGTGAAATGCCATATTTTTCTGACCACATTAGGAGGAATATCTTAGGCATGGTTCAAAAACCTCCCAGCTCGCAGTGTCAGCAGTTGGGAATAATGCCAAAGGAAATTCATTAACCAATACCGAGCACTGAAGAGGCAGCTTGCGCCTCCTTGCCATCTCGCAATGATCTTTCAGTGCACGAACAAATCGTTAAAAGATTATATAGCCAGATTCAGGCATGAAGCCAACTTTGTGGAAAATCCTTTGGAGGAAAGCATCTTAACAGCCATCTCGACAGGACTTCGCAAAGACAGAAAGCTATATAGAAGCCTCTACAAGTCCCCAGCTCAAGCAAGCTACCAAACAAATAAGATGGGAAGAAACCTTCAGAACAAAGGAACCCCAAGTAAAAAGTGGACGCTAGTGGTCCCACTACAAGCAAAAAGAGGAATGATGAGAGTCATAGTTATGACCCCACCCAGCTCACAAAGAAAGCAAAGCCCCAGTGACCTGGAGGTCACTTCAAAAGCTATAGCATCCTGTCAGACACACAGGATAAAATTTTCACCCCAGAGAGGCACAACAAAGACTTTGGGAGGCCTAGACTAATGAGAGTGCCCACCAAGTCTAGAGATCCAAGCAGATTTTATGCCTATCATAATGAGGCTAAACATACCACCTCAAAATGTTGGGCACTAAGAGATGCCATTGAAGACCTCATCAGAAGAGGCTGATTACAAGATTACGTGGTAAGGTTGTTAGAGCAGCAAACTCAATAGGTTCAGTGAATTGCTAATTAAGAGCCGGAGCCCTCCATTAGGACCATATTCTAATTCTGTAACATTTAAGAACAATAACATTCTCAAAGATGTATGAATCATTCTATATTGAATTAATGTAATTTGTAGCTGATTGCCCAGAAAGCACTATCCAGACAACGAGTTTTCCTATGCTATTATGAGAATACATCCGGGGGTGAGACGGCACAAGGCCTACCCCATTGATACATCTAGAGCAAATTACTTCCCATAAGCTGGGACCGAGAGTGCAAACCTCTCTACCACTGAGCAACAAGATTACTTTGAGGCTGAGCAACAAGATTGCTATGAGGCTGAGCAACGAGATTGCTGTAAGACTGAGCAACGAGATTGCTACCTCACTAAGCAACAAGATTGCTGCCTCACTGAGCAACAAGATTACTGTAAAGATTGAGCAACAAGCTTGTTATGGTACGGACGTGCGACCTCACTTAGTGATGAGCTGTCATCTTGCTATTGAAAAACCTATCTGAGGGTGAGACGGCCTAAAGCCTACCTCATGTCTGAGGGTTAAACGGCCCTTGAACCTACCTCGTGTCTGAAGGTAAGACGACCCAAAGCCTACCTCATGATAATACAAATAAAAACAAAACTCAACTGAGGGTGAGATAGCCCCAGAGCCTACCTCACGTCCGAAGGTGAGATGGCTTGACAGCCTACCTCGATAGCACACTCAAGTAAAATAACGGATAACAGGCCCACCACATCACAAGGACACTAAAACTCATTACAGCTTTCATGCAATCGAGTATCTGTAACTAACATACGGACAAGGAAGTCACAGCTCACATGCCAACCCTCATCAAGCTCAGCTCGCATATGACCTAACTATTGCCTATTATAAGTCGAGGATCAAGACAATGAAGTGCAGCAAAAAGCTAAAAACACGATCGATTGGTCAGAAAATATGTCATTAATCATCATGCATGTACAAGCAAGCAGTGCACAAAGCATCCAATACAACTTTTAGAAGCTACACAGAAAAGCTCATACACTAAAAGGCCTCAATGAGGTAAGATTACATCAGAAGAAGAAAAAACACAGAAACAAAGGCAAAGCCTAAAAGCCTAATACTACCATTCCAGCAAGAAAGTGAAGAGCTGACTAAGACCAGCAACTCCACTCTTGCAGTCTTCTTATACCCAGCCAGTGGTTCCTACTAGACCAGACCCATTGCAATCCAAAAAGGCACCAAAGGTCCAGCCAGTGACGCTAGATTCTATGAAGAGAGTTAGGGAAGATAATCCAAGGCCCGCACAAGACTCCCTAAGAGCCCGCAAGACGGATCCTGTGGTGAAGCCACATGTAACAGGCTATCCATGCCTCCAAACATTCTGCAATAGGCCATCCATGTCTCAAAAAGCTTCACTGGAAGCCAACATATCAAAAATACAGGGGGCTCAATAGACTCCTCCATTAAACTCTTTTGAGAAAAAGGAAAAAGACCCTCAGGATATAAATAGACCAGCTCGATCCATCGAAAAATTTAGAAGACATCTGGATAATCTCAATCTAATGGTCTAAAGCAAATGGCAATGCCACACCAATGGCCAAAAATTATGAATAGAAGAAAGCATGGCTTAAAGCAGAATGAAAAGATAGAAAAGAAGTCTAAAACGACAATACAGTAAAACAAAGGCTTTGACCATAGACAAAGGCTCAGAAATTGCAACTCCTGGTCCACAGAGTGAACCAAGAGTTAGGGAACTTATGTTATGGGTAAAAATTGACTCTAAAAGAAAGAGCCCGACAAAGACTAAGTTACACAGATCGCTGAAGATGCCTAGTGAGAACCACCTCGCACATCACTAAGAAGTGACATAACGAGGTCGTCATGAGGCTGGCTCGCTAAGCAGCTAACCATCCTGCTCGAGCTCGCTACGCTAACAGTGACAATACCGAGCTCGCTAAGTGATCCGTAGCAGTGACCCCGAGCTGAGGAAGCCAGCTTGGGAGGACAAAAATCTCATTCGACAAAGCGAGACCATAAGATAGACACATACAAATGCTAGTCTACAACCAACAAGAAGGGCCCACTCCATAGAAAGAAGCCTGCAACAGCCGAATTGTAGAAGTTTTGTTGTCTTTCATATTTATTTCTTGATGTAACATAATTGTAGCTTGTAATTAATGTATGTAACTCTTCCTTCCTCTATAAATAGGGATGTACTATTAGAAGAGGGAGGAAGCTAGAAAACTTGTAAGCAAAAACTCTACAAAAATCTTCTTTCATATTAATAAAAACTCCACCGTGGATGTAGGGTCCGGTACCACCTAGATTTAGCTGAACCACGTTAAAATGCTGCTTCACTCTCTCTAGTTAGCTCTTCTTCCTCTCCATTCAATTCCTCACACTTCTAAAGATAGTTTAAGGTCCAAGAATTCATCTCCATTGGTTGGAGTTTGGGATTCTCCGTGTGAACCAAATTCCAACGTCAACACTGCCTGAATATCAATATTTATTTTATCCATCCAAGAATCTATATCATTTATATTTACAAATTTAATTACTCAATTTCTAACATATTTTAACAATGTTAATACTCTATTATTCAATGATTCAGTTATTTAATCATTTCCAAAACTCAATCGTACCATCTATTCCATTATAAGAAAGAAGTTATAGGCAATGTATCATTATCTTATAAGTATTTCAAAAATACTTTAGCATATATTTCATTTTCAGGGCTCATGATTCAAATTGCCCTTATGTACACTTAATCCGTGATCATGATTCCAAAAATAGAGTATGCTTTCAAGCCATTATGATTCAATCAAAAATTTAGCTTGTTCTGCACAATTCAAATCACCGTATCTTAGTCCTATTTTTTATCCTGGTTATGATTTGGATCGCATATAATCCTAAACTTCTTGAAAGTTTGCAACTTTCAACGAGCAAACTCTCATTTGTCAAATTGAAGCCTTCACATTTAGTTCTTGCTATTCTAATCGCAATTTTACTTTGTCACGTCCCAATCCTTGGCATATGACCAGTGTTGAAGATTACCATTAGGAAACCTTTTACAAGCCTAACCATACAAGATGATATACCAAAGATGCATATTTACATCAATGCAAACTTAGATATACACAAGTCAAATTTCTACCAAAAATCCAGCAGAATTTCCTTTATTCTTTGGACACCCAAGCACAAGGCCTACATGACAGTAAAAGGACTACATGTCCTATACAACACTTGTATGACAAAATCCATTCACATCAGTCCAAACAATACAAGACTACGCTTACTGGGCTTCATTCAGACAAAACATATATGTATAACCACTAAACCAATTGCTAATTTTTACACCATTTATATACCTTTGGTCTTCATAGGAAGTGATTTACTCGATCAATGAGTAGATCCAGAACCAGGATGGAAAGGAGGGGTCGTGGATGCATCCTTGGGCTCTGAAAAACATAGAAAGAGAAGAGTGAGTTTCAATGAAACTCAGTGAGTAGATAATCTCACAAAAGCAGTATATATGTATATATATAACAAAAATTGTGATATATAGTTAACCATACACTCAATTGGAATCTAAGGAAAATTCCTAATGGTAATCACAATAGCATAAACATCCCATCTAATACGCATGCCAAATATTTATATATTCAACAACCTACACTTATTTCTCCCCTAATCAATATGCATGCCAAATATTTATATATTCAACAGCCCACCCTTATTTCTCCCCCTGTCAATGCGCATGCCGAATATTTATATATTCGATAGCCCACCCTTATTTCTTTGTCACACGGGCTAGTCACAAGTGCCATCAAATTGCCAAGGGATTTTCAAAGGATCTAGGACCTCAATTTATTTATCATCTAAAATAATATGCTACAAACAAATAAAGCATAATTTCATCATATCAAATAAATGTCTATGTATGTATATATACAACATACTATAAAGTTTTCAAAGAAAACTAACATCAACATCAAACATTTAGCAAAAACAAAAATTTCCATATCTCAAAATTATTCCAAAAATGGGATTTATTAAGTAAGAAGGATTATCCACTCACCTCAGAAAATTCTTAGAAAGTTAAGTCAGCTAAAGCTCCAAAAATTTAATACTAGTGTGCTCGATTCGTAAAAGGGAACAGTGAGGATTTTAACTAACCTATCTTGAAAACTTGCTATAAAGTTACTATAAAATAAATCTTTTATTTAAGGATTACTCACCACCCTCCAAAGTATAGGTGGGAAGCTCGGTCGGAGTTGGACCACCACTGATGAGCCTATTGAAGCTACTAGCCGAACTAGTTGAAACAGAGGGAGATGAGCTGCCAAAAGCCACCAAAAGGGAAAACTCGCCAGAGAGGAAGGATGCTGACTGGCTGGACATGATCGAATGTCAATTAGCTAAAGAGGACAGAGTCACTAATAGCTACAGCAGAGAAATGAAGCAAAGGAGGCTTCGACAAAAATGTGGTAAAACACGCACCAAGACAAAAAGAAGGCATCAGAAAAAGGAAAGTCAATAGTCAAACGTGCCGAACGAGAGCACCGAAGGCTAGAGAGGATCACTAGAGAGAACCGCAGAGGAAAAGGAAGCTTCAGCAACACACTGCAAGAAAATGCCGATTGAAGGAAATATATATGTTATGGGTATTTTTTGAAAAGTATGGTTTGAGCCGACTGAAGTCTAGAAAGAGGCATAACCAACCAGGTGGAGGCCCAAATTGGAGATCGAAGTCACTCAGTGAGGATACCAAGCCATTGGGCATGAACTGAAGTCATCGAGCGATGTCGTGGCAAAGAGTATAGCTCACCGGGAAGGCTTTCAACTTGCCAGCGAAAAGGGTGTCACTCCAACCATCCTCCAGGAGAATGACTAAGCAAGTACAGTGAGGTTTGCTAAAGCCCCCCAGCTCATTCACTAACACAATGCCAAGTTGCAAGGTTAGTGAGCCAGATGCATGTACGGAGTCCAGTCAGCAATCAAGGGCATACATCTCCAACTGACAGCTTAGCCTCCAAACTGACACATTAGCCCCCCGATAGTCCGACAATGATTTGCCCAGTATTAATTACCCGATGCCAAGTATTAAATGCCTAGTATGGCAAAAATAATCATTTTGCTACTTGTAAAATTACTTTTGTAACCCTTTCCCCTTCTATAAATAGGAAGGGATGATCATTGTAATAGAGAGAGAGGAATTTGCATGTAGAAACTCTGTCGGAACATAGAGTGAGCACTGTATAAATTAAAGAAAGCATTGTCATTGTACTCAAATGGAGAAAAACAACTGTTAGTTGATAATCAAAACCAGCATGGACGTAGGGGCCAACTTGGCTTTAGCCAAACTATGATAAAACTCCTAGTGCTTGTTGTCTTTCTTCTCTTTTAGTATCCTTCTTTTTTGCTTTCTTCCATATTCAACTTGCAGTCTGGGGTGATATTGGACACAAATTTGTTGAACAAATTTGTGTGTCAACATTTTGGTGCTAGAAGGAGGGCCCAAATTGCATACTCTTCATCTTTTACTCCTGATAAGTTGTTTTAAGCACAATGGTAAGAGGAAAAGCCACTAGGAGTACAGAAATCACTACTGGCCAACTCGAAGGTCAGATATAGCAATAGCGGAACATAGTTGCCCTCCCAACATGTGCTAATAACGGCATAGCCTCCTTCATTCCATACTAACTCATAGCTCCCGAAACTGATGAAGCTCAAACTTGGCAATAGCACTAAGAAGCACTTGACCAGTGTCAGGAAGCACTCAAAACACTATGAAGGAGTTGGCTGATATGGTCAGAGCATTGGCCCAGGCGCACACCCAAGGTGCACCTAGATAGGGTAAAGTTGTCGCACCTAGGGGTAGATGTCATCAGCCAAGGCCTCAGCACGAGGAACAAGTTAGGATTGAATGTCAGCAAGCTAGTTCGCTCCATTCATCTAACTCGCGGTTAAAGTCCTAAGTCCATCGAGTTCAAAAGGACAAGGGAGGTGACCAACAAGGTGAAAGCTCACATCAAGATGAGAGCTTACACAAAATCGATTACAGACGAGAGATGGGCCACGATTCATCTAGCTACAAGCACAGCAAGAGACATAGAACCTCTAACCGCTACTCTCATAGTAAATAAGATAAAAGGAGCCAACAAACTAGTAGTCATCGATCTAAGTCCTAAGACCTAATGATCAAAGAACTATTCCAAAGGATAGAGCAGTTGGAAAAGAACTTTGCATCCTAGGGTAATTGAGGATCCCATGAGGAAAGAATTTCATTCTCCAGCAAAATTGAGACGAGCCCCTTCCTTGTAGATTTAAAATCCCAAACATCCCCCTGTATAATGGGGATAGTAATCCTTATTATCATTTGATGCTTTTAATGTCCAGATGGACTTGTAAACTTCCAATCCATTGGTGAAGTGTCGAGTCTTCTCTGCCACACTTGGAGAGGTGCTGCGAACATGATTTAGGAGTCTCCCAGCTTGTAGTATTAAGAGTTAGAAGGAATGTCAAGCAAAGTTCCTCAATCAGTGTAAGGCACTAAAGAAGCAACTTGCCCCATCCTGCCACTTAGTGACGATCTTTCAATGGAAAGATGAATCATTCAAAGATTATATCACCAAGTTCCAACGTGAAGTTAGCAATGTAGAAAACCTGTCAGATGAAAGTGTCCTCACGACAATCTCAGTCGACCTCTGAAAGGATGGGAAATTATATGAGGACATATACAAGTCCCCCATCAAGAGCCTAGGTGAGTTCTATGAATGGCCTACTAAAGAGATCCGATGGAAAGAAACCTTCAGTCCGAAGAAATCAAACCGGAAGGAAGAGATGAGCACCTCCAACTGAGGCTAGAAGAGAACTGGGGGCGGGAGCAGTAAAGAGGGCCAAAAGGGAGACTCTAGAGGTCAAGCTGGGAAGAAGGCATGGAATGAAAAATCTCAACCTTGAGGTCACTATAATACCTATACCATTTTGTCAGACACGCCAAGATCTATACGACTGAAAGGGATAATGAAGATTTTGGCAGCCCAAGCCCCTGAGGGTCCCTATCAGGAAGAGGAATTGCAATAAATTTTGTGCCTATCACAGTGAAGTTGGGCATAACACTTCGAATTGCTTGGCGTTAAAGGACGCCATCGAGGATCTCATTAAAAGGGGCTGCATGAGGTACCATATGGTGACGTCCCCGGGGTATCAACCCCCACGTCCCCAATAGCCTGCGCCATAGCACCACCAAACTCTGGAGCATGAGGAGGCACCTTCTATGAGGACCATCTTCACTATACATGATGGGCATCACATTGCAGGCACCTCAAACTAATCAAACCACCGTTATATGCGAGCGATGAACCGCGTTCTTCTTACGAGTCATATGAAATGTGATAGACTCGCCAAGAAGGCTAAGGTAGCCTCGGACAACATCTCATTCAAGGAAGAAGATGTGCAAGGAGTTCATTATCCCCACAATGATACGATTGTCATCCGAGCAAAGATTGGTAACACTAAAGTAAGAAGGATAATGGTTGATATCAGAAGCTTTATTAATATGATTTATAAAGGATGCTTCAACCAGATGGGCATAAGCACAAGTCAGCTAGATCCTTCTCCTGTGCCTCTTTATGGTTTCATGGGAGATGGAATAGTCCCGATAGGACGAATCAGACTTCCACTCACCCTAGGCGACCTCGACCAACATATGACTGTCATGACGAACTTCCTGATCATAGATTGCCCCATGGCCTACAATGTGGTGCGAGGGTAACTCACCATGAATGATTTTGATATAGTGACATCAACCAGGATGCTAATCATTAAGTTCCTGACCTTGAATGGAGTCGGGTGGGTGCGGGAAGAGTAGCAGGTAGCCCAGCACTGCTATAAGGACACGATCAAACTTGGAGTCCAAGGGAAAAAGGTGCATTTGGTGTCCGGGGGAGAAGCCCGAGCAATGAGCACAAAGAGAGTTAGCCATGATCTTGACCCTCGTAAGGTAGACACTGAGCGAGCCACTGGACCCGTTGAAAAGCTCGAGGATATGCGAATCAGTGAAGCAGACAAAGAAAGATGCCTTAAGTTAGGGAAGCGCTTACCACCTGATGTGAAAACGTAGCTAACATAATTTCTCAAGGCAAACTTGGACATCTTTGCTTGGAACCATGAAGACATGGTGAGTGTAATGTCGTACAAACTCAATATTGACCCTTAAGTCAAGCTAATTTGCCAAAAGAGAAGGCCGATGACTGTCGAATGTTATGTGGTGCTAAAAGAAGAGGTAGAGAGGCTTTTGCCAAATAATTTCATTCAAGAAGCACATTACCCCACTTAAGTGGCCAATCCCATCCTCATGAAGAAAAAGAACAGGAAGTGGAGGACTTGTATCGATTTCACTACCTTAACAAGGCGTGCCCTAAAGATAGCTTCCCTTTGCCAAGGATTGACCAACTTGTAGATGCGATGGTGAAGCATGAGCTCCTCAACTTCATAGATGTATATTTGGGGTATAACCAAATTCCAATGGCTATGCAGGATGAAGAACATACCTTGTTCATTATTGATCGAGGGTTATATTATTATAAAGTGATGCCTTTCAGGCTCAAAAAATGCAGGGGCTACCTACCAGCGATTAGCAAATATGATGTTTCAAGAGCAAATTGTTAAAACAATGGAGGTATACATCGATGACATGCTGGCAAAGTCCAAACAGCTCATTGATCATGTCCGTGACTTGGAAGAGATGTTCCAGACCCTGAGGAGGTATCAGATGAAGTTAAACCCACACAAATGAGCGTCAGGAGTTGCCTTGAGCAAATTTCTCGATTTTATGGTCAACAATAGGGGGATCAAAGCAAACCCAGAGAAAATTAGAACACTCCTTGACATACGTTCCCCCACAGGTCCTAAAGATGTTCAAAGTTTGAATAGCCAAATCATTGTGCTTGGCAGATTCATCTCGAAGGCGACAGAAAAATGCATCCCCTTCTTCGATGTGTTGAAAAGAGGAAAAAGGTTTGAATGGACCCTGGAGTGTGAGATCACTTTTTAGGAGCTCAAGTCATACCTCAGACGAGCTCCACTCTTATCTAAACTGAAAGAGGGCGAGAAGTTAATTGTATACCTAGGGGTATCCTAACATGCCTTAAGTGCAGCCCTAACATGAGAAAAGGGAGAAGCTCAATTCCCCCATTTACTATGTAAGCAAGAGACTGTTGGATGCCAAAACGAGGTACTCAACCATGGAAAAGCTCGTCTACTGCCTGGTCATTGCCTCAAGAAAGTTGCAAGCCTCCTTCCAAGCCCACAGCATAAGGGTCCTCACATAATTCTCACTAAGACAAGTCTTGCAGAAGATGGATGCCTCAGGACAGCTACATAAATGGGCAATCAAGCTCACTTAATTCGATATTGGACATAAGCCCAGATTAGCCATCAAGGGGCAAGTGCTAGCTGACTTCATTATAAAATTTATGAGATCCGTGCAGAAAGAGGTGAAGATTCCTGAGGCCCAATGGTGGGAATTATATGTTGACGGATCGTCAAGTGACTAAAAATCTAGAGTAAGGGTGCTTCTCATTAGTCCAAAAGGGCATAAAGTCTTCTGCGCTTAAAGATTTGGCTTCCAGGCCACTAATAACGAAGTTGAGTATGAGGCATTGCTGGCAGGATTGCGATTGGCCAAGTGTGAGCTAAAAAATTAAAGATTTTTAGTGACTCACAACTCATTGTCTGCCACATGAAAGGTGATTACCAAGCTCGAGGGTCGAAGATGATGAGTTATCTCCAAAAAGTCCAAGAGTCATTAAGTTCCTTCCAACAATAATAGATCAATCAAATACCGCAAGCTTAAAATGTGCAAGCTGATGCCTTGGCTCGCCTATCCACCACTGAAGATGTTGATCTCTTAGGAACGATCTCGATAGAGCTCCTATTGTCCCTAAGTATCGAGTAGCAAGATGTCGTAATGGCAATTGCCAGAGTGGCAAACTCCTGGATGAATCTGATCCTGGACTACCTGTAGAATGATAAATTATTAGAGGATAAACTCAAGGCGCGATGTCTGCGAGCTTGAGCAGCCAAATATTGCATCTGCAATGACGCACTTTATAAGAGAGGGTTCACAATCCCACTTCTGAGATGTATTGATGGTAAGGACTGTAACACTGTCCTAGAAGAGATTCATGCAAGCTATTGCAGGAACCATGCTGGAGGGCTATCCTTGGCACAAAAAGCTCTTTGACAGGGATTCTACTAGCCGACGATAAAGTAGGATGCTATAGACCTCGTCAAGAGATGTGATAAGTGCTAAAAGTTTGCAAAGGTGACATGAGCTCCACCAGCCTACTTGAGATAAATAACCAGCCCATGACCATTCCCGATCTGGGGAATGGACTTGATCAGACCACTTCCTAAGGCTCGAGGAAATTGCAAACATGTGATAGTAGCTGTGGACTACTTCACTAAGTAGGCAAAGGTGAAGAAACTCACTGAAATCTCATCTTCCAAGGTAGAAAAGTTTGTATGGAACAATATTATTTACAGGTTCGGCGTCCCTCAGTAGATTATGACCGATAATAGGACTCAATTTACTAGCAAACAGTTCTTAAGGTTCTACGATGACCTCAAAATCACTAAGAGTTTCACAGCCATAGATCCACCCACTAGCCAACAGGTAAGTAGAAGCTGTCAACAAGATCATCAAGTAGATCTTGAAGGCCAAGTTAAAAGCTAAAAAGGGAGCCTGGGCGAACAAATTGTAGAAGGTACTTTGGGCCTACAAGATTATGCCTTGTAACTCTACGGGGGAGACTCCCTTCTCAATGGTATATGGATACGAAGTAATGATCCCAGCAAAACTGGAGGTCGCAACATAGTGAAGAATTGTTTTCAACCTGGAGGATAATGATCAACTGCTCGCTACGAACTTGGACCCTGTGGAAGAAGCAAGAGAAAGAGCTAGCCTCAGAATTGCTACCTACCAATAAAGCATTGTGAGGTATTACAATCGTAGAGTGCAAACTCAAAAATTCAAGCCTGACGACCTCATCCTACGTCTTGTTCTTCCTGGAGCACACAAACCTCGCAAGAGGACCCTAAGGCCAAACTAGGAAGGTCCTTACCTTATTAAAAGGATCGTAGGCAACGGAGCTTATCATCTAGCAGACGTGAATGGGGTAGAGTTCCCCCGAGCTTGGAATGTCAAGCACCTTCGTCGCCATTATCAATAAGTGTCCCAACGTATAAGAGTTGGTCCATTGTAAACATTTATGTAATTCTTTGAATTTTGGTGGAATAAGATCCATGAAGAATTCTATGTGAAGAAGCATGTTATGCAATATAGTAATAGTTAATATAGCATGTTGAACTCTCATCCTAGTATAAACAGATAATATCACATATTCAAGCATGAAAGTAACGAAAAAGAATGTGTCTAGCTTTCATCTCAAAAAAATCATTCCATACAAATAATTCGTCAAGTCTGTTATAAATCTTAGAAAAGAAATTCAAAACTACAAAGTTCATATTTCAAGAGGCTGGAGCTTTGGGAGCCAAGTCTTTACTAGGTTAGGGGTCAGAAGCTGGAGCATCAGGAACATCAGCCGCTGGGGTAGCATCAATGACCTGCATGCTGCTTTCTCTTTGAACAATGACCTCCATAGGATAGGCTTCAATTTTGGCACTCTATCCCTTCCCCGAGGAGCTGGTCTTGGCAACTCTTCTCTTGTAGCGATCCATGGCCTCCAGTACTTGTGGGCTAAAGAAAGAGAAGTCCAACTCTGGATGTTCCTCTGATAAAGTATAGAAGAAAGCAACATAAGTCTTGGTCCTCATTTCCCTGGGCATTTTCGCTACCAGCGAAGATATCTCTGCCCTGACTTTAGCTGTTTCCTCCTTAGCGAGCTCAACTTCCTTCTTCAATACCCCCAACTTCTCAGCAGTAGCCTTGGCTAGCTATTCTGTGGATCTCGCCCTCTGCTCGACAACCTTGGCCATTTTCATCACTACCCACGCTTACGATTGAGCCTCATCTAGCTCTATCCTGGCCTTATTCGGATCGTTGGTTGCGAGACCAAGATTCACCACAACAGTCTCATGATACATCACCTCGTAAGACAAAGCAGCTTCCATTTCCTTAACTTTTTCCCTCAACTCTAGGACTTCATCTATCTAGACCGCTAGCTCGTCTACGAGACCAGATTTCTCATCATCCTAGCCTTGGAGTGCTTCATTAATCTTCATCAGCGTCAATAAGCTCTACAAGGACGAACAGCTAAGCTAGATTACAAAGCAAATAGGATGATTGAGACAAGAAATAATACTTACCACGAAGCCATGGTGAACTATGTATCCCACCAGCCTCCCGATAGAGAACTCCTCAGCCTCTAATACCCAGATCCTACTACTAGATCCCAGGATTGTACCCATGCTATCAACAAGGATCTGAGTATACTCCTCCATTTTAAAGCTGAGCTTGGCCAGCGACATCATAACCTCGACCTTCGGCACTACGTGCTTGTGAGAGGCCACCTTCTTCTTTCCTTTATCGACCTTCCACTTCTTAGAGGGAGGACCAGAGGGGGTAGCGACATCAATTGCAACCACTTCTTCAGATCACAATGTTGAGGCTGGTCCTTGTGAGGGGATCGCGACCAAAGTTGTTAGCTAGTCTGTGACGATTAGGGTTGCATCGATCTCAGGGGCCAAAGGCTGATCTGTAATGACCAGAGTTGAATCGATCTCGAGAGCCGAAGAGGCCTCTTCCTCGTCATCAGAGGGCGACGTACGAAGGATGAGCTCTATTATTTTTTTGTAATCATCAAAATTAGCAGGCCTGACCTCTGTCACTCGGCAGATCCCAATCTCCTTTGTGAGCTCGGTGTCTTTGGCCAGGGCGAGCTTGTAGTAGCATAGGAGACTCTCGTCGAACCGGAAGTCATTCTTGAGATCGTTAGTTATCACAAATTGGTCCAAGATCTCCAACTCCTCAGCCCGTAGCATTGGCCTCTTATCGATCTCATCTACAAAATCAAATAATGGTTAGAATTAAAAGCAAATATCAGAAAACCACTAAACATACTCGCTCCCAGTCTACCTACCTGGAATGAAAACAAAATCAAAGTTTTTAAGGTAGTACAATGAGGGGCATGAAATGTAGAACCAACGAGATTTGTAGCACCCCATTTTGGACCTCCCCTTAGCATCTCCCTTCAGCAAGATCCTCTTATACTGCATCTATCGAGCTAAGAGATAGTGGAGCCTATCTGATGAGCTCGCATACCTGAGGTCGTATAGGTAGCATAAGATTTCGGGTGATGGTGGTGGGAGGTCGTTGCCCAGATGGATGAAGGCTAGCAAGATAAGTTAGGTGTAGGAGTTTGGGGCGAGCTGAAATGGGCTAAGTTTTATTTTATTTAGAAAATCAAAAATGAAGGGCTACATCAAAAATCTTAGTCCCACCGTGAGGTACAAGAGACTGATAGTGACGAAACCCTAAGGCAGATGGGGAGCGTAGTCGTCCAAAGCAGGAACCATGATATTGTACCCTTTAGGAATCCTGTATGATCAGATTGTGGATTAAAGGTCGCAGAGACGCATGGTTGAGGTGTGTAGCTTGAATACCTGGTAGTCAAGACGCTAGCTCACAATGGTCTCTCAGCCCTCTGTATGGACCAGATGAGCACTAAAGTCTATAGCGACCTCCATCCCACTTGAGGTCACTTTATTAGTATGTCACATGACTCCCGCACTTTGGGATGAATCTAGTTCATCATTCTCATCCCTAATTAGATGACGACAATGTGCATGACCTACTCCCATCCACACAAAGCAAAAGACTGGTCAGGTTACCATAAGTGAATTGTACTGAAGGCTAGGATTAATGACCCCCCTACACTGCAGGCCATGTACACCCCAAGTCACCGCATCAACAACTCGAACTCTGACAAGCGAAGGGGACACAACGACTGGACCCTAGAATCCTGAAAGGCTAAAAACAACATCCAAAAACCCTAAGGTCTACCAACTGACCAACTATACTGATTTAGACAAGCCAAAACATCTAAGAAAGATCTACCTATTAGCACTATCATCCCTCAGCCAATTACAATCAAATTTCCTACTGCCTACGAAAGAGGAAAATGCAGAAAAGTGCAAGGCAAAAGGAGACATACCATGATCTATAGAGATAGAAGGTTCGGGGCAATTTGTAGTAGTAATCTCCGGCGAAAAGAGCTTGGGTAACAATCAAAAAATCGAATCGAAACCAGTGGAAATGGGTAGCAAAGGAGCTATCACGACAACCCAAAAAGCAAACAAGCAGGAAGAGACTAGAACTCTGAAGATTTCAAATGGCAATTGAGAGGGAGAGAGAAAGCCCCTTCGATTTATAAAAGCATGCAATCCCACCATCAGATCTAAAGGCCTGTCAGTTACCCATAATCTGATGGCTTGAGGGAAGCCAGCGGCCAGCTCATGATGACATGGCACTCACATACCAAAACTAAGAAGTAATTATTACCAATTGTCGTTAGGAATCGAAGAGCTGGGAATGAGATGAACGGGAGTGCCAAATGACTCATGGGGTCACAGGTCATGTAGCACTGGACTATGATGACATTCCAAGATCTCGCATCCAAGAGGTGTTAGCCATGCACTAAACTTTTACGCGAGCCACATCCAAGAAGTGTCACGAGTACCAAACTCTTGCGCGGACAACTCCAAGACCTTGCGTCTAAGAAGTGCTAGCCATGCACCAAACTCTTAAGCGAGCCATGTCCAAGAAGTGCCACGAGCACCAAACTCTTACATGGACAACTCCAAGACCTCGCATCCAAAAAGTGCTAACCATGCACCAAACTCTTACGCGAGCCTCGTCCAAGAAGTGCCACGAGCACAAAACTCTTGCGCGAACCACTCCAAGACCTTGCGTTCAAGAAGTGCCACAAGCACCAAACTCTTGTGTGAACTGATATGTCTATGCAGTTTGCAGGGGAACTCAATCTCGTGACAGTGATGATGCTCGAGCACTCTACTCCTTAAACTCAACCTTAAAGGCACTCTAATGCTCATGCTTGCTGCCAATTAAAGCAAGCTGACACGATCTACTGATTATGCATGTGTCACATATCCTTTAAATTGAAACTTATTGGCTTAAGCCTATTGACGCAAATTTTACTTTTAATAACTGGTGTCGATTAATCCATTAAACACTCCATATAATGATTGTCAAGTTATGATTTTGCAGGGGTTAGTCACGTTGCCATAGGCAACCAATTGAATCGTCAGTATAATGAACTTGCAAAGATGAAAGATATAAATGTAATGCTTGAAGCTTTATTAAAAGACCTCTTTCAATGGAGCAAGTTTACATCAGAAGATCTGATACACAAGAATAAAGCAAAATTCTAAAGCTATTACTCCCACAAAGGAGGAGAGAGCCAGCCTCTAGGAGACAAACTCCCATTAGATGAAATACCAATGAACACCGCTGCTCCTACTTATAGCCCTCCTTAGCCCATGGTTCGTTTCCTGACTCAAACCCAGAGCAATTCAAAAAAGAGTCAAAAATCTAGCTAGCAAGGTTGAATCTCATGGAAAAACCGTGAGGAAGTAATCTAAGATATGCACAAGACTTCCCAGGAGCCAACAAGAAGAGTTATGTAGGGAAGCCACGTGCAACAAGCCATTCACACCTTTAAAACCTCTACAACAGACCATGCACGCCTCGAAGAGCTTCATCAAAAACCAGGCAGCTAGAAACACAGGGAGCTTAACTAAAGTGTCCATTAGGCAACCTTATAGAGAAACAAGGGGAGCTTCACAAGGTTTATAAACTAGTATGGGTTCATTGAATAACCCAGAGGATATTTGGTTGTTCTAGATCAAAGGTCCAGAAAGCACGAGATTGCCATGCCAAAGGCTAAGAATCACACAGTGAGAAGTATGGCCTAAAGCAAGGGAAATGAAAGACTGAAAGATAGAAAAGACAACTCAACAGCCTAAACGTGAAGACTTATCCATTCTACAAACTGCAAATGAAGACTCTAATTACCAGTTGCAACTCCCAGCCCATAGAGCAAGCTGAGAGCTAGGGCTTATGTTATGGGTATTTTCTGGAAAGTACGATTTGGGTCGACTGAAGTCCAAAAAAAGGCATAACCAACCAGGTGGAGGCCCAAATTGGAGATTGAAGTCACTCAGCGAGGATACCAAGCTATCGGGCGCGAGTTGAAGGCACCGAGCAACATCGCGGTAAGGAGTGCAGCTCATTAGGAAGGCTCTCAACTCGTCAGCAAGAAAGGTGTCACTCCAACCGTCCTCGAGGAGAACGATTAAGCGAGTATAGTGAGGTTCGCTAAAGCCCCTCACTCATTCACTAGCACAATGCCAGGTCACGAGGTTAGTGAGCCAGATGCATGTACGAAGTCTAGTCAGTAATCAAGGGCACACATCTCCAACTGACAACTTAGCCTCTGAACTAATACATCAGCTCCCTGGCAGTCTGACAATGATTTGCCCAACATTAATTACCTGACACCAAGCATTAAATGCTTGATGCGGCAAAAATAATCATTCTGCTACTTATAAAATTACTTTTGTAACCTTTTCCCCTTCTATAAATAGGAAGGGACGATCATTGTAATAGAAAGAGAGGAATTTGCATGTAAAAACTCTGTCAGAACACAGAGTGAGTACTGTACGTAGTAAGAAAGCATTGTTGTTGTACTGAAATAGAGAAAAATAATCGTTAGTTGATAATCAAAACTAGTGTAGATGTAGGGGCCAACTTGACTTTAGCTGGATCACAATAAAACTCCTGGTGTTTGTTGTCTTTCTTTTCTTCTAGTGTCCTTCTTTTCTACTTTCTTCCATATATAACTTGCAGTTTGGGGTGATATTGGACACAAATTTGTTGACTGGATTTTGGTGTCAACAATATACATAAAATAAAATGAGGAAATTTGCACTTTGACCCCATCGACTTTCCATCGACTTCGATAAAGCCCTTCTAAAAATAAGAAATTACAATTCAACCCCACTAAGAAATTAAACTTGTTTACTTCGATCCCTCAGTAACTTTTTTTTTTTTTGAGGTATTACATACTTGACTTTCAATTTTTGGATCATGCTGGCAATTCCAATCGCACGTCAAAATTTATACAAGTTTTTGGTGTAACTACACATTTCTGCAATATTTCTAATTTTCTCAACCAAACTTTATGTACTAACTCAACCAATTCTTAATGATGAAAGAACTAAGCATAAAACCAAGCTTTTCCATTCAAACTATTATATTTATATCAACACCAATCAAAATCAGTTTATACCATAAGTTCACATAATACCCATTTTCTTTAACATAAACAACAATTCACTAATTTATCATCAATTAGTTATTTATATAACTTATAAGAAAAGTAAGAATTACTCACAAAGATGGCTGAGAATAAGAAATCAAAGTGATTCAACCAAAATCTTCAACACTCTTCATGAATAAAAGAGAAGGCATGTTAGATTTCCTTGAATTTTCAAGAGTTTTCTTACATCAAATAATCAAATACTATAAGATCATGACTTCAGTCCATAAAAGCAAGCTATAAATGGAAAATTTAAGCCTCAAAAACACTAGTAAACCCATTTGAATATATGGGTTGAATAATGAAATGAATAATGACTTTTGAATTCAAAAATTCATATCTCATATTATACCTAATGAATCAACAAGATTTTGGTATCAAATTAAAGAGGAAGAAGAGAGAAATTAATGGTAAAAATATGATAAATTAACATGAAGGAATGAATTACTTACTTATAGAGAAAGAAACTCCAAGTTGAAGAAGAAGAAGTGTTGTTGCATGAATTGCAACCGAAGAAAGCTAGAAGAAGAAAAGGAAAACTAACTTTAAAGGGGTAAAAATGAAAAAAAAAAAGAAAAGAAAAGAAAAGAAAATTTCAGTCTTCTACCTTTGATTTTTTATCTTAGCAAATTTCTCAATTTTATCCTCAGCTTTGAGTCTAAATTTGATGCAATCACCGATCACCGACAATCATGAAATTTTAATACAAATTAGTTAAATCAATTATCTTCATAATGGCTATAGTTTTGTGCTATCTAGATAGTTGTAACCCTATTTTCGATCTTTCCAAAATTTTCTAGAAATAAAATCTCAAAAACATGAATTATCTTCTATATGCATTCATAATGGAAGTTTTCTTTCTCTCTGAGGATTCTTAAAGCTCATATAATTTATTTCTATCATATCTAGATAATTCGTATCTCAAAAATCCAAAATTTCAAAACTCTCAAACTTCAATTTCACCCTTTTCGAATTTTCTAAAAAGCCATTTTATTACCAAAATTAATTTTAGAAAATTTGAGGTATTACAAAGTTATCAAATTTCTTTAAGTCTTCTTTATAAATCTTCACTTGCAAATCTACTCTTGTGAGAGTTTGAAAAATATTATAGTCTATTTGAGATAAATCTTTCTTTTTTATTTTTGAATATTGTAAAAAGGTTCACTAGTTGAGGGTTAAATATGAGTGAAACCTTGTAGTTAAGAATTGTACCTTAGTGTGAAGTTAGAAAAATCCTCAAGGTATGAGATAGGATTACTTGAGTCCTTAAAAGGTCAAGTAGGAAAGATTATAAAGGCTATCAAAAGAAAAAGTGCTCGTAGATAACCATTAAAACTGAATTTGACTTTGAAAGAGAGAAGTAGATGCAAAGAGGTGATTTTCTCTTTAAACTATCAAACCTCTATATGTCGATGTTATCATTATTTTTTCCTACTCTTTTAATTTTCATACACTTTAATTTGCTTATCTTTATATGTTATTTACTTGATATTTCATACACCTGTTTATAGCTTTTTACAAAGAAGAAAGTTTTTAAAATATATGATTGTGTTTTAAATATCAATTCATCCCCTATTAGTGTGTTTATCATTTCATTCTATCCATCCACGGCCTTGTGCTATTGGGCTATCAAGGGTCTGGTTAATCTTGCGGTTTCCATTGGAATTGGAATTTGCTTATATTAAACTAGAATAAAGCTAGTCTACAATCAGTGTCTATAAACTTCATACATTGGCAGAATTTCAATAAAACTAGTCACATCTATTATCTCTAAATTTCCTTAAATGGAGTAATAAAGAAAGGGCTAAATTATACAAAACACCCATAACTATAGACCTTGTACAATTTAACCCATTATACTTCTAAACTTAGCAATGTATTCCCTTAAATTAATAGTAGTGTACAATTTACCTCCTTCGATTATAATTTTATCAGTTTTAAAACCTGAAACAAGTCATGTAACTTGTCAATGACTTATTTTACTACTTATAATATCAAAACACATCAATTATATCATTTTCAAACTAAAATTATAGTATAAAATTAAAGTTTTTATTTATATTACTTTAATTTCTACTCTTTACTTCTGTTAAAAATTAAATAAAGATATTTAATTTATTATAGTAATTTAGGTTGAAGATGATGGGATTATTGTGTTCTTTAAGTCATACGGATTAAAGCATGTCATGTGAAAGTTATATGGCTTATTTCTATCATCAAAATTAAATTTATGCTAAGGAAGGGGATAAATTACATGAAAATAATAGTTTGGGGAAGTGCATTGCGAAGGTTAGAGGTAAATTGTACAAACCTTATAGTTTAGTGTATTCCTTGTAATTTAGCCTAAAAAAGGGCGAACGTATAGGTTTTTGAACTGCAGTGAAGGTTTGTGTATTTTCGCTTAAGGGAGTTAAGTATTTTACTCTCTATTTTAAGTAGATAAAAGTCAATTTGACTTATATTATACTGTGTGTATTTATAAAAATGGTTATAAATAATAGGGTGCAGTTATTTTTACCTTACTAACGTCATAACTCATGCAGTACTTAGAATATTGATGGAGAAAAATATAAAAAAACAACATTGGATGTCAGTATGTCACTAAGATTGTTAGCAATTAAAATTATTAATTAAAAGAAAACATGATGCATTAAAAAAATCATGTTAATTAAAAGAAAACATGAGTAAATAAATAAAATGAAGTAGATTGAATTAAACTACAAATTAAAAAAAATTAAGAAAAGTATTAAGCCATAAGTTTTAATGAAAATTTGTTCTCCAAATTCAATAACATTGTGCTTGAGTTATATGATAAAAGAATTTTATATAACTATAATAATCATACGTGTTATAAGACAAATTTGAGTACTAAGCTTAGACAAAGAGTCTGTTTGGCGCAAGTAGCTGAAAAGCTAGCTGATAGCTAATAAGCTAACTGTTAGCTATTTTACTAGCTGCTAGCTGTTAGCTGAAAGCTGATAAGCTAGCTGATTGTATTAGAAGTGTTTGGTAAAATTAGCTGTTGACCTAGCTCATAAA
>JANHAO010004997.1:0-23276 GCA_026873985.1 Saraca asoca | reverse complement strand
CATTGCAAGGTAAGCTAAAAGGAAAAGAATGGCTCAAATAAAGAAATGCCTTAATCATCTTCATGCATACATGCTAATGTAATCTTAACAAGAATCAAAGCAAGTTCTAGAGCAACAAAACCATGGAAGAATATTCATACACAAGAAAGAAGGAGAATCTATTAAAAATCTTTAACAATCGGCTCAAAAACCTCACAAGGTATTTGTCTACCAAATCAATCTTCAAGCAATTCAAATTCTTCATAAGGCTAATCAAGTTCAAGGTCATTTATCTAAACATGCTATGTAACTATAAAAATCACTTGTAACCTATTTGAAGCATAAAAAAACTTATCATCTATGAAAAACAACAGGGGTTGCACAAATTTTGTTTTTCTAGTTTTTTTTTGTTTTCTTGTTTTCTACAGAATTTTGTGAAATTTTGCAGAATTTTTTGCATTTTTGGTTTTTGGTTTCTACATTACAAAAAGAATTCTATTCTATAACGTAGCAAAAATTCTGGTTTGGTTCAAAAAGCAAAGCACAACAAACCCAAAACATTAAAACTCTCCCACACTTAAATTTTACATTGTCCTCAACATAAGCTCGAATTCAATATAGCACCAAAACAAATATGATTAGCAGAAAATCTAGGACAAGTAAAGTAAAAGAGAGGGGTAAGAAATAGCCTTATGTGACTATAGAATCGATGTACAAGGTTGCTTCCATGCTGATCTCCTCCATCTTCCACTAGGGTCAAATATGGTTATTAGCAGTAGCCATTTGATGGGGGAGGAATTTCAACATTTTCTCTTGAGCTTCCACCCAATGCCTTTCTTATATTTTCTCAGAATTTGTGGCAATTTTTCTTCTTGTTCAATAGGAAGGTTGTTGGCTATGATTATTGGCAACTTTTCATCTTCTTCCAAAAATGCATACTTGGAATGTTCAAGGAGAGGTTTCAACTCTAAACTAGATGGTTGCACTATGGATGGAATCAAAGTGCTGGTGGACACAACTTCTATAGATTGACCTTTTACACACTCAAGTGTTGTTGCATGATCTATACGAAAGCCATCATTTTTCAAAAATTCAGCAATTTCAGCACACACACTACATGGTACAGCACCATCACAATTATCACATGAATGGCAATCAGCATTCAGCTCAACAAAATCATGTAAATCAGGAAATTTAGCATTCAGCTCATCATCACAAGTATTCTTAACTAACTCCTCAACAAGTATATCTATGCTAGAAGCAGAATGCTCCTCCATGGGATGCTCTATTGCTAATTGGGGGTTAGTTGGCTCTTGTAAACTCTTCCTAAGTGCAATGGCATTAACATTTTCTTGATTTGGAATTGTAAGTTGGTCAGAACCTTGTTGTTGCAACTGACTTGATGAAGAAGCCAATTTTCTAATTTGAGTTTCCAGGTTCTGCATCGTGGCTTCTCTTCTTTGCTGAAACTGAATAATATTGGTTGCCAATTGCTATATCAACTCCTCCAATGTAGGCTCAAATTGAATAGCTGCTGCAGCATCTTGTTCGTGCATAAATGGTTACTGCATCTGTTGATATTGACTAGAATTGCTGTCATATTACAGATTGGAATAGTCCATCCATCTAAAGTCATATGCATCAGGATAAGGCTCATAAATTTGCTAATGTTGAAATTGGTCAGGACTGCTATCATATTGTAGATCAGAATAGCCTATCCATCTAGGGTCATATGTAGTAGGATAAGGCTCATAAAATTGTTGCTGCTACTGATATTGATGTTCTCTAGGAAAAATGCCTACTGTAGTAGCTTGGGGTCCATAATGGTCTTCTTGAAGTGCAAGACACTGGTCTACTGGATGGTCTAACTAAGAATAGATTTCACAAGGGTGTGTTGGGGACTAAAATTGCCTTTGCTTTTGTCCCAACACAAGTTGCCCAACTAAGGAGATCAACTCCTCTAATCTATTCTCCATTGTCTCAAAATCACTCAAAACTAATCATACATCATACAAGGTGTAGGAAGACAAGATATGCAACAAATAACACTACACTAAAGTGGCTGAAATAGTGATAGAAAGCTGAAAACACAACAACACAACAACAAAGGCTAAAAATCACTCAAAACTACACTAACAACTAAACTAACATGCAGAAATGAAAATGGAAGTAAACAAACAACTAGCCAAAGGAATCAGCTAAACTTGAGATTGATGCTTCTTTGTTTACTAAATATTCATCCAATTATTAATCATATTTTTTGGCCTTAAATCATAACGAGAAGCCTTGAAATAATTAATGAGTCTTAAGGAGAACTCAGCTAGCAAACAATCCATTAAAAGCTTAATGCATTACTTGGTTTCTGCCATTCTCTTCTAAAGTGATTATTAAGCAATAACCATATAGTTATTCAAACCAAATGAAGCCATTCAATTCAAAAAACTCAATAAAAATAGAAAGGAAAGGAGAAGAAATGACAAACAAATGAATGCATGGTGAAACCAGAATCTTAACATTAATCTTCAAGTTTGTCAACCCTTGGACTGATTACAAACTCAACCTTCAATCGAAGACATGAAAAATACAGAAAAAAAAATGAAGAAGAAAACATCCTACTTTACTCTCTGGAAACTCTAAAAACTCCACTCTCCACTTGCTGAAAACTCTAAACTAAAATGACTTTGCTCAGGAAGAGAGAAGCTAGCTGCATGGTTGGTGAGTAGGCAATCATGAGGGCTGTTCTGGTTATTTGCTGCCAATCCTCTTGTGTGTTCTATGCTAATGTAGACTACTTCTTCTCATTTTTCAATGTCTTAATGACTTCTAGTTGGTTAAGTGTGAGTTGGTGCAAGGGATGATCCATTGGGCTCAAGATCCATGCCAATTAGGGCCTAAAAATCCAATTCTATAGAAGCCCATTTCATTAGCATTCTGCCTCTGGAGTGCAGCCCCATTTGCACGCCCAATTTGCTGGATTCAGGTCTAAAAGTCTACATGAAAGTTGTAGCTTTATGTCTTAACTTCCATTTTGGCTTAGCTTGACCTTAAGTGGACTTGTATAGCTCTAGATATGGCCTAATGAATGCTCAGAGTTCTGGTTGCTTGAGACAGGTTGAGGCAGCATTTTGATTTTGGCTTCAACTCCAATTTTAGGTAGCCAATTGTGAGATTCAGCTTTGGAGGTCTTCATGAAGGTTGTAGAGCTATGTCTTAGCTTCCCTACAAGACTAGAATCACATTAATTGGACAAGTTAGCTCAAGTTATAACCAAAATATAAAAATTGCTTAATAAAGCCAAATTCTACAAAATTTCTTCTATTGAATCCAATTGACACCACACTATAAATATGCAATAACATAGCTAAAAGTAAATCATTTTGGACCTTAAAAATCTTAGTGAGAGGGCAATTAAATGAGTGAAATATTTTGTTATCAATGGACAATCTAACTAGCCATTTAGCATGATCGACCAAATTTATTAATGGTAAGGAGATAGAGGAGGCAAAAAGGCAAGCCAAATGGGCAAGTGAAGATCAACTCTTAAGTGACAAAAATGATAAAAAAGATTGCTATTTTCCAAAGCAATATAATGACTGCACTGCTGAATGCCTTGTTGAAAAAGATCATAGACAATGCTAAATTAGTAGAATTAATGAAACTCCACCTTAAAAAAAACCAAAAGCCACCTCCACCAAGAATCAACAAGTATTGTAAGTTTAATAGGCACTGGACTCATAATATAGATGAATGTGTATGTTTGAAGAATGAAATTGAAGCATTGATAACAAAAGATCACTTTAATAATACAGAAAATGTGATCATAACAATAACAAATAGTCATATAAGCCTTTGGAATGATCAAAAGAAGTGAGAGTAATCTTGATCACATTCCCCTGATGAAAGACTAAGTAACAAGAATAAAAAACTTGAGCAAAGTCAACACATGTCATAGGGTCATAGAAACTATTGCTAGAGGATTTGCAAGACGAGGAATCTTGAAAAATGCAAGAAAAAGGCATTTGTAGAGAGTAATGATATGAAGAAAAAAATTGGAGTAGAAGCTAAGACTAACCATATTATTTTTTGAAGGTGATTACCACCTAAATTTTGACCAAGAGCATGATGGCCTAATGTTTATCACTACAACCATTCATTACTATGTTGTGAAAAGGATCCTAGTCAACCAAGGGAGTTTGGTAGATATTTTCTACACTTATACAATAAGGGCAATGCACATTTCAAGTTTTTTGGGCAAGTGCTCATTTTGGGATCAGTCAAGTTAAGGGTATCATTTTGAGTTTTAGGTATTAGAAGCACCAAACACTTCCTATAGTGAAATTCTTGAATGAATATAATTAAAACAAGCTCTTTTTATTTTTTTGATGGCTTTTTTATTAATGAAATTTCTCACTAACAACTTTGTTCAAAAAGTCAAAGTTGATCAGTTTACTACTTGAAGATGTTACATAAATAGTTAAGAAAAACAAACTATTGGGAAAAATAGACCAAAAGCATCAAGTATATGTAGTAGAATTTTAAATTTTTTCCCTAAGCCTGAATCATGTTATTTGCAAATTAATTCATAAAGTTTTGTCTTAAAAGTAATGATTTGAATTATACATTCTCTAGAGTTGTTCTTAGAATCCTCAATTTTCAAATTTGAATTTGATCTCCAAGCAATTCCATAAACTCCTTAACAAGCCTTATGATCAAATCTTTCAAATTGTTTTTGGACAACTCCTTCAAATTTGATCTCTAATATCAATGGTAATCCACATGAACCAATTTGATACAAAGCCTCCACCAATGCTCACATAATAGTTAGAGTAGGAAAATTAAGAGCTTAAGAGGTGTTAACTCTCCAAGGAATCACAAATTCACTATGCCAAAGTTGTTCTTTGAATGCAAAAGGGAAAATAGAAGGGAGATAACACTCAGAGATTTGAGTGTACAACACATGTGCTAGGATTTTGCACCTATGTGTTATATGTTGTATCTTGAAGGAATGAGATCTCTCCTCCTTAAATAGAAAAGATTAGAGCACAAGCAAGAGTGGGCAATAAGCATTGGCAATGCATAAAATAGGGTTTTCCTTGCTTGTGTCATCCACTTCTTCAAGTGGGTTACACTACACAGCTAGTGTTAATACGCTAGTCTTGTGTGCTACCCCTATAGCCCAAGGAGTCCATACTCCTTGCTTCAATCATAATGAGTCCAAACTTATCAATCTTCATGTGCCCTCCTTTTGTGTCTAACATGCCCAAACTCCTTTCTTAGCTTACTATAAGTCTAAACTCATAAACTCTCTTATGCAATTATAATTCTCAAATTGTTTTCACTCATTAATTAAGACAAATTTCTAAGTAAGGTACCATTCCTCTACTTATATTCTCCTCTAGAGTTAATATAAATGTTCTTACAATATTAAATATCAACGTTGAATATTAGCTACTATTTAATTATTGGTATCTTAATTAGAATTACTAAATTATTGATTGATTAACACTTCTAATCACATTTGAACACTTAATTAATCATTTGAAATTTTTAAGATGCTCACTAATTCAACACTTGAATTCAAAACATTTTGCATTCTAACTTTTCCTTTGACTTTGGATCAAAGAGATTTTATTGTGTGTGACCCATTAGGTATCCATACATGTTGGCAATGAATTTATTTATAATCTTTTAAAAGCTTAATTGAAACTCTTTTTAATTCAAACACAATTTCCCTAAATTGTTCAATCTTAAATGGCTTCTAGCAAAGCATCATGACCACCTAAATTCAGAAATAAATTTTTAGAAATTAAAACCATTCAAAACAAGGTGTTAGTGTGTAATTCAATCTTTTCATCTCTTGATATCCAAATTGGACATAGGGTATAGTTAAAGTGTCAACCCTAATTTGAAGGCCAAATTATAGGTGCATGTTTGATTACTATATGCTATCGTATAATTGATTATACATAAAATTCCTTTTATGTTATCAATACATAGGCCTATGATTTTGATTGTCACAAAAGTGTCGAAACACCTTTTGGATATCCTTCCTTGTTACTAAGGAGGACAATTTCTTTCTTGATCAATTACTATCTTCATGTGTTTCATAATGCACCCAACTATTACTCATAACTACTCTTTAAGAGTGCAAGTTTAAAATAATATCAAAGTACATAACTCCATACATAAGGTACTGTGTTGATCTCAAGTCTGAGAATCATTTACATGACCTTTCATATGAGAAGTCCATTGACACATGGTAGCATTCCATATGGTTTCTCATGGCAAGTCAATCCAATCATATGTTCTATAATATATACTCATATGCCTTGTCCAAAATTAGCATATCTATAATGTATGATATCACAACATTCTTCTAGAAAAAAGTAACATGACATATGCTGGTTTACTCATGAATAATTGATATCCTATTTTCTTAATAATTCAATTATTAGGGATATTTAGAAATATAATTATATGTATAAATCATCTCATAATTACAATCCCAGTTGTAATTAATTTATACACAATTATATTTTAAGGTATTTATCCAATTTAGTTTACATATATCAAAACATATAAATTAAAATTAAATTGATAAAGAGGCCAAAATATCATATTTATCAAATATGGTAAGATGTATAGTTCATATGCCAATTCAACTAATTGTCTCTAAAGCATCTATACTAACAATCTCCTGCTTGACCTTAAGTCAATCACCTTTGCATCTTCTCTTGATTCTTTTTGAGCAACACTCAGTCTTCTATTGAGAAAGAGGCTTAGTAAAGGGATCAGTTACATTGTTATCTATGGGAATCAATTCTAATCTTATTTCATTATGCTTTATGATTTTTATAATCAAATGATAACACCTCATAACATGTTAGGATCTTTGATGTGACCTTAGTTCCTTAGCTTGTGTTATGGCTCCATTATGATCATAAAAGATTTTTATTAGATTAATAATGTCAGGAACTATCTCTAATATAGTGATAAACTTCTTTATCCAAACAACTTCCTTTGCTGCTTTGAAGCCATAAGGTATTTGGCTTTGATTATAGAATCTTATGTGGCATCTTACTTAGAACTTTTCCAACATACTGCACCCCCATTAAAAGTGAATACAAATCCTGATTGTGACTTGTAATCATCCTACTCTAATACAAAACTTGCCTCCTTATAGCATCTTATTCTCAAGTTAGGGTCTCCTCCATATTTCAAGAACACATCCTTTATTCTTTTCAAGTACTTAAGGATGGTCTTGACTGCACTCTAATGACTTTCACTTAGATTGTTCTGATATTTTCTAGTGATAGTTAGCATATAGGAGGCATCTAGCCACATACATTACATGGTGTAAATGATTGATGCATAAGGAATCTCATTCATGCATTTGCGTCTCTCTTCTATCTTGGGACAATGTTTACTAGACAAGTGAATACCATGAGGCATAAATAAGAACCCTTTTCTTAGATCCATTGATGCTAAACCTTTTTAGTATTTTGTCTATTTATGTGGATTGGAAGAGGCCAAGCAACCTTTAAGTTCTTTCCCTATAGATCTTCATACCCAGAATGTAGCTTGCTTCTCCCAAATCCTCAATAGAGAATGTTTTGGATATCCATAACTTGATAGATTGTAAGATGGGAATATTGTTTCCTATAAGCAATATGTCATCTTCATACATTAATAGGAAGATGATTGCACTCCCAATAATCTTCTTGTACACACATGGTTCATTAATATTCTTGATAAAGCCAAATGATTTGACTACTTTATCAAAATAGATGTTCTGACTCCATGAAGCTTGCTTTAGTCCATATATGGACCTCTACAGCTTGCATACCTTATGGGGTTTAGTCTTAGAGACAAAGCCCTCAACTTGTATCATATACACATCATCTTTCAAGTTTGCATTAAGGAAAGTTATTTTAGCATCCCTTTGCCAAATCTCATAGTCATGGTATGAAACTATTACAAGTAAAATCCTAATGAACTTCAACATGGAAACTGGCAAAAATGTTTCTTCATAGTCAATAACTTATACTTACCTATAACCTTTTGTAGCATAGTAGGTTTGTACTTTATCATTTACATCTATCTTTCTCTTAAAAACCCAATTGCACTTAATGGGATTTATTCCTCCAAGTAAAGTGATCAAGTCCTATACTTGGTTTTCATGCATTAAATCTATTTTGGATTTCATGGCTTCTTGCCACTTCAAGGAATCAATATTCGATCTTGCTTCTTGGTAGCTAGTAGGTTCATTCTCTTGAACAATTGTTATGTTCTTCTCATATGTGAGGAGAAACTCATATCTTTTAGGTTCATAACATTCCCTACTAGATCTCTAAAGTATAGGTGTACTTTGAGCTTGATTACTTATCTCAGCCCTTTGTGATACTTGATCAAGCTCATCCTCAACCATGTGATCTATGTTATTTTATAGTTCTTGAACCTCTTCAAGTTCTAATTTACCCCCACTAGCCCTTTTAAGAATAAATTCACCTTTTAAGAAGATAGTGTTTATTGAGATAAAAACCTTTTGCTCAATAGGGTGTAAAAGTAGTAACCCTTTATTTCTTTAGGGTATCCTAAAAATAAGTATTTATCATTGTTAGATCCTTATTTGTATGTGATGGTCCATTTTAGATAAGTAGAACATCCTAAATCTTCAAATGTAAAAGACTTAGATTCTTCCTAAACAATAACTCATACGGTGTCTTAACAATTGACTTTGATGGGATTTGGTTAAGGATGTATGCAGTAATTTTTAAACTATAGCTCTACAAAGAGGTTGGTAAGGTTGCAAAGCTCATCATGGATCATACCATGTCAAGGAAAGTATGGTTTCTCCTTTTTGAAATACCATTCATTTGTGATGTTGCAAATGGAGTCTATTGTGATAGAATCCCAAACTCCTTTAAATAATCCATGAATTCTTGGCTAAAGTATCCTCCACCTCCATCCGATCTAAGTGTCTTGATACTTTTTCTAGTTTGTTTTTCTACTACACTTTTGAATTCTTTAAACTTTTCAAAGAGTTCAAACTTGTATTTCATCAAATATATGTACCTATACCTAGAATAGCCATTGATAAAGGTGAAGAATTAGAAATATGCACTACTTACTAGAGTAGTCATTAAACCACATACATCACTATGTATCAATTCTAACACTTTTTTGGCACATTCATCCTTTTTTGGTAAAGGGTTTCTTAGGCATTTTCCTAATGAGACATCATTCACAAGTTTCATATGATTTGTAATCATATGGATCTAAGTATTCATTTTTATGTAACTTTATGATTCTAGTTTCATTAATATGACCAAGTATATAATGCTAAAGATAGAATGGATTGATGGATTCATTAAACGTTTGTTTCTCATTTGCAATAGTTAAGATCTTATGTCTTAGTTCTAGAATATACAATCCATTAACAAGATTGCCACTATCATAAAACAAGTTACCATGTGAAAAAAGAACAATTCTTATTCTTAAAATTAAAAACAAATCCTTTTTAATTTAAACAAGAAATAGAAATAATGTTCTTAGAAACTATAGGAACATAATAACATTAATTTAGTTCTAGAACTAAGTTCGTAAGCAAGTTTAAAAGGAGAGTTCTTACATTAATAGTAGCAACTTTTGCTCCATTCTCAATGTGTAGGTCCATTTCTCCTTCCTTTACATAACTTTCTATTGTTTCTTAGCCTCTGCACATCAATACAAATGTGTGAGTCACAACTAGTATCTAATAGCCAAAAATTAGCAAAATAGTAAAACAATTTTATCTCTACCCCAAGGACATTTTTACCTAAAGTAGAAGCTACTCTAAGCTTCTTCCACTTCACGATTTTGAGATAAGCTTTACAATTTTACCTCAAATGGCCTTCTACTTTGCAATGGCAGTAGATGCCTTTAAGAGCCTTCTCTTAGCCCTTCTTCTATACATCTTCTTTTAGTTTCTTAGCCTTAGCCATAGAATTCTTCTTGGGCATCTTCTTTTTTCTCCTTTCAAGCTTAGAAGAGGTACTAATTATCAATACAAGTTATTCCTTCTTAAAAGTCTTTTTTATAGTTTTGATCATATTAAGCGACTCTACAAAAGAGACATCTATCTTATTCATGAAGAAATTCATGATAGATTGCCCATATGACTTAAGAAGGGAATGTAGTATGATGTTTACTACATGATCATTATCAATCACATGGTAAAGTTTGGCCAATTTCTTTATAGGCCCAATCATCTTTAACATATGAGTTGCAACAAATGATCCCTTGACCATCTTATAGTTAAACAATTCACAATATACTTGTTATCTCTCAATATGAGCATGCCTTTTGTATTACTCTAACAAATGCATAATCATCTCAAAGGGAGTCATATTTGCATGCTATTTTTGAAGTTAAGGAGATATCGAAGCTAGCATCACACATGTTGCTTGATCAGCATCTTTATGTTTGTTATGAGTAGAAAATTCAAAACTTGCATACTCACTCAAACCTTTATACTTAAACACAGGAAGGTCTTTCTCAAGGACATAGGTTACTTTTCCTGCATGAGAATAATCTTCAAGTTTTGTAACCAATCCACATAATTTAGGCCTATAAGTTTATTAACAGTCAGTATGTTTCTAAAGGACATGTTACTTGTCATTTTAACAACCTTCAATAAGAATAAATCGAACTAATATCTAAGCATGATGCTTAATTTTATATGGACTTTAATAAAATGAACTCCCATTATTTTATTCAATTCTAATGACCTTTTGTGTTAAAATCAGATTGTCATATTAGATGATAATCTTAGGGGATTAAGATAATAAATTAATTTATTTGATCTTAATGGAGACCAAGGAAACCAAATAAATTAGATTAGGTAGACAACTTAACTTGTCAATTACATTTCAAATGTACCTCATATGAGCCTACCTCGTATAAGGTATTGTTTGCTTTAGAGTATCGATTAGGTTCCCTTCTAGGGTTCCCAGTGGAGTTCAACTTGCACGGCTCCTTAGGGTTTTGTGCCTTAAAAGGTGCCTTACTTGGGAGAGGGGGTGTCCCCCCGCCTTATAAAGCACAAGGCTACCCGACTTCTCATCGATATGGGACTTCTGCTCACCCTTACCTCTTTTTACCATCAACATAAGCCCCCCAAGTCAGGTGGGCTTATGTGTAGCGATACATTAAGGGTCCCCACAGACAGTGCCAAATGATAATGGTCAGAATGAGCCTGCCCCATGTGAGGTATTGTCTACTTTTAAGTGTTGACGAGGTTCCTTTTTGGGGTTCCTAGTGGAGTTCAACCTAGAGAAATTAAACTTGGACCACTCCACATGATTTTGTCCCTTAAAAGGCACCTCGCTTAGGAGAGAGGGTGACACCCTGCCTTATAAGGTACAAGGCCACCTAACTTCTCATTGATGTGAGACTTATGCTCACCCTTGCCTCTTTTTACCATCGAGAGGACCAATTTAAAATTATTTCCCAATAGTAGTGTGAAGGAATGAATTCTTTCTCATGCTAGTCTTCAACTCATCCTAAGTAGAAATAGGTCTTTCATGGTTTCTCTTTCTACTTTGAACTAGTTAATCCCACTATATAATAGCATAATCTATGAAATCCACAATCACAAGCTTTACATTCTTTTCTTCAGAGATCAACTCTACTTTCTTCTCTCACTCCAAGTATCCTTTTAGGTCATTCTTGCCTTAGAATGAAGGAATGGTCATTTTAATGTTGTGAAGGCTAGAATTAACACTGTCTCTTTTAAGCTTCTCATGTCTTGTTCCCAAATTGTTGTTGCATAGCCCTAAAAGTGAACGTGATTTCATTTGAGAGCTACTACCATTGCCATCTTAAGAATAAAAAATCTACACAACAAATGTTAGAAAATAGGGACCTCACCAAGATACTTCCTTCACTTGTGTTTGTGACACTTCCACTCATGTTTGCACTCAAAGTTAGGCTTTTACCCTCAAATGACCTCATAACACTCTATCCTTTTTCCACTCTTATCTTCCTACTTTGAGGTTCTAGAAGATCTAAAGAGACAAGATCTTTGATTTTTCACAAATGTAGCAGCCTTTCTCACACAACACTCTAATAATTCCAAGGTGATATGAACTAATAAGTATAGGGAGTAAAGAATTAATAAGCAAACATAAAGGAAATGGACAACACAATAACAATAAAATTTTGCCTAGGACAACAGCAAGAGAAGAAAATTGTAGAAAAAAATTCAAATGGTCAAGAAAAATTAGACCTTTTAAGCTATGCAAATGATTACATATCCAAACAAACACATTCAAATTGAATACAATGAAAATTGACTCAGCAAGGCACTAATTTTTTTGGATTGAATAGAGCTCAAAACTTGTAGGATTTTTTTTTTTTCTAAAGATTGAAGATAACACTTGTTTTCTTTCTTTTCCACTTTCCTTTTTTTTTCCTATTTCACACTTTGTTACTTTTTGTCGATGGTGGAATCTAGTTTTGATGCAAATTCCAGCCAACTAAGGATTCTTTCAGGATCTCAAATTGTAATCTAGTTCTAAGACAATAAGTGAGTAAAGAAAGCCAAGAAGAAGGGGAAAGCAATGGGAAAAACAAAACTTTTAATGTGGTTCAGCCAAATTTGGTCAGAATCGGACCCTACGTCCATGGTAATGTATTGTTCGAAGAATATTGTTATAGAGTTTCAGCATACCAAGCTCTCCTCTTTTATGCTCATCTCCTTCTTGTATTTTTAGAGGAGAAGAGGTTACAATTGTAATTTTACATGTAGTAAACCTATTACATCAGGAATTTAATGCACAAGACCAGATGACAGACTAAATCTTGTAATTCAACAACCACAAATTGTCTCCTGCAGGTGGGCCCCATGTGTTTGCTGAGCAATACATGTGTTGATATTCCAATCAATGAGCTCTTAAGTCGCTGACCGCACCTTGCTGGCCAGATCCTTCGATCTGGGAGAGTGTCTATTTTCATGATGGTGAGGTTGAACTCGCTACATCGAGAACGAGCTCGAGCCAAGGAAGTTGCTCTGTGGTACGAGCTAGAAACTTAGTGTTCTCAAAGCTTCTCAAGTTGAAAAATTGCCACACTTGGGCCGTTTGTTGGTCCATCAAGGGAAAATCTAGATTCTTTATATAACATAAGCCCCCCAACTCTCAACTCACTTCACGGGCTAGGAGTTAAGACTCTTCGGCAATAGCTTGATCAAAGTCTTCACCGAGATTGTTGTTTCATCTATTTTAGGCCGTGCTTCCTATAACATGTGCCTTAATTTTTCCAAGGTAATAAATGATGGTGGTTGACAAGATTAATCTAGACCTTTTGGTGAGGCCAAACTTAACTTTACTTAAGGTAGAAGAAATCCATTATGCTTCTTCATTGAACAAACCATGAAGATTCCAGGCAAACCTCCATTACTTCTGGCATTTTGACTCTTCATCGGGGTATGTATGGCCCACTACATAGGGAACTTAGAAGATTTGGCTTCCCCGATAACATAGAGGGATCTCATATGGATCTTAGATTACATGCTCACGGCTTCGCTATGAGGTTTTGCACCTGGCTGGCCAGACTCTTGTTATTTCTTGAGTTGCTCTCTTTATGAATATGAAAAGAGCTCCGACCGAAAAAATAAGGAGTGGTAATGCTCTTTCCCTCTCCATTGGCAAGGGTTAGGTTGAAGGAGAGCTTGCTGTTGAGGAAGGCTCTGGGAGAAAAGTTTGGGGCAGGTCCAAGAGCTCTAAACAACTAGCGTGCATCCCGTTGGCGGCTAGCCTTTAGGAGCGTTCTTCTCATCCAGCAATTTTCCTTCTAAAGGGGACTAGTTGTAGCTTATTTTGGCTTGTATTTTCCCTTCCTGATGTAATTTTACCTTGTTGAGACTTTTTAATGAGTAAAATCTTCTTTGTGATCTCAATATGCTATCTTTAGCTTTCTATATCTGCAACAATGCAAACTTTTATTGCTCGTGATGGAACATTCAAATAACCAATCAGTGAAGCCTTCTCAAACACAATAATCAAAATAGAGCATCTCACACATAAGCATCACCGAATCCGCAAAAAGGATTGTGCATAATCAAAAAGTCGCATGAGAGCTACGAACAATCGATCGCATGCGAGCTATGAACTAGAGTGATGTCATTGCCTTAGGCAAATAATGAGGTCATCAATTCTTTTTGCTTTAGCAAGCATGTAGCAACATTAGCATTGAGTATTTAAGAGTGCCTCCGCACCTCAATGAACATGCAACTACACTAGCAAAATGAGGGTTTTTTAGTGCCTCTGCACCTTATCGAGCACGCAGCTGCGCTGGCAAAGTAAGTGTTTTTTAGCACCTCCACACCTCACTGAGCACGCAGCTGCACTGATAAAGTGAGTGCTTTTGAATGCCTCTGCACCTTAGTGAGCATACAGCTACGCTGGTAAAATGAGTGTTTTTTAGTGCCTCCGCACTCAACGAGTGTGCAGCTGCACTAGCAAAGTGAGTGTTTTTTAGTGCCTCCGCACCTCAGCAAGCATGCAGTTGCACTGGCAAAGTGAGTGTTTTTTGTACCTTCACACCTTAGCAAGCATGCAGCTGCACTGGCAAAGTGTTCATCAATTCATCTCCAAAGTGAGCTTCGGGATGTGTCAACTGGATCAAAGGTCACGATTGACATAAAGTTACACTAGAGACTTGAAAGAGTTGGCCACATGCAAGCTATGGAAGGTGCAAATGCTTGATAGCAGAGGGCAGAATGAAGAGATGAAGATAATAACATCAAGCCAATTGGCAAACAACTCCAAACAAAGTAGAGGAAGGCATTTACATGCATACTTGAATTTAAGATACATTGCTAATGTATGATTCGAATCGTGCCCCCTGGCTCTTGGCCGTCATTATGCTAAGGAGGCTGGGACTGCTGCTCCAAAGGTCACACCACGTACTTCCTTAGATGACCCCTCCTGATCAGGTCCTCGATTGCATTCTTGAGGCCCCGACAATTTGAGGTGCGACAATCAGCCTCATTGTGATAGGTATAGAACTCATCTCTATTCCTTTGCTTAAATGGGGTCTTCAAAGGTCTAGGGATTCCAAAGTACTCCTTGCCCTTTTCTACTACATAAATCCTATCTTGGGAGTTTGACAGGATGCTATACTGATCGTGGCAATCCGAATGCTGAGGTCACTTACCTTCAGGCCTTCTAGGTTTCTTTCCAGTCTATCTGGCAAAGTGATCATCCTGTCCATATCGCCCTTCTTCTTGCTATGGGAAGAGCCAGCCTTCTCATTCTTCTTATCAAACCCTTCCAAACCGAAGGTCTTTTCTCATTTAATCTGCTTAACAGCTCGCTCATAAAACTTGGTGAGATCCTTTATTAGGGACTTATACAGAGTCTTGTACAATTTTTCATCTTTGTGAAGTCCTACCGAGATTGTTGCCAGCATGGTTTCTTCAGATAGATTCTTCACTAAATTAGCTTCGAGTCAGAATCTTGCAATGTAGTCTTTTAGTGACTCATGCTTGCGTTGAAAGACATAGCGAGGTGGCAAGGGGGCACAAGCTACCTCTTTAATGCTCGATACTGATTGATGAATTTCTATTAGCAGTCATCCCAACTATAAATTAAGTGAGCTGGGAGGCGTCTGAACCAAGCTCGAGGTACGCCTCCTAATGTGGTCAAGAACACTTGGCACTTGATCAAGGGATCAGTTGTTTGTAAATCCATCTTAACATTGAATGTGTCCAAATGATCATAAGGATCGAATCCCCATTGTACAACAGAATCGCGAGGACCTTAAGCTTGAGAGGGAGAGTTCGAGTCTCGATCTCTTCAGAAAGTGGTGACCTTTCTTCATAGCTAGCTTGATCGCTAGGAGTTCAAAGACGATCCTCTAGCTAGGTTATTTTCTGAAATAGCTCTCCAACCAATGGGTCACATGCCCCAAATTGCTGGCTGGGAGATTGCTGAAGTCTTTGATCCTCAAGGTCACAAGAGTTGTGACCTAGAATTTGCCCTTCAAGTAGCGAGCTAGAGAATTCTCTTAGTTGGAATTGCTCGAACATCCAACTTGCTACTGCTGGAGAATGTTCATGGGCATTGCGGCTTCAGGCTATCTCTCCACACCCTGTGCTAACATCGTAACCACCTTGGTCAATTCTCCCATCATGTTTTCCAATTTTTCCTTACATTGGAGCCAAATATACACTCCATCAGTGCCATTAATAGTAGCAATTGGTTGAACAGAACTAGCTGGGGGGAAGCCAGTGGTTGCACTGATGATAGGAGCGGTGGAGGAGTCGATTATCGAGACATGCCCTTCTGAAGGGTTAAGTAGTGCATTTGAAGCTCTGGTGGTTCTTCCCTTGGTTATTGTAGCAAGAAACAAGCCAGAATAGGTGAGATCCCTATAGATGGTGCCAAAATATTGACGGTGGAATCTAGTTTTGATGCAAATTCCAGTCAACTAAGGATTCTTTTAGGATCTCAAACTATAATTTGGTTCTGAGACAATAAGTGAGCAAAGAAAGCCAAGAAGAAGGGGAGAGCAGTAAGAAAAACATAGCTTTTAATGTGGTTCAATGAAATCCAGTTAGAACTAAACCCTACATCCACGATAATGTATTGTTCAGAGAATATTGTTACAAAGCTTCTGCGTATAAGGCTATCTTCTTTTATGCTCATCTCCTTCCTATATTTTTCGAGGAGAGAAGTTTACAATTGTAATTTTATATGCAGTAAACTTATTACATCAGACATTTAATGCACATGACCGGATGGATAGAAATCCTATAATTTGGCTATTACAGATTGTCTCCTGTAGGTGGGCCCTATGTGTCTGCTGGGCAATCCATGTGTTAATCTTCCATTCAGTGAGTTCTCAGGTTGCTAATTGTACCTTGCTGGCTAGATCCTTCAGTCTGGGAGAGTGTCTATTTTCATGATGGTGAGGTCGAACTCGCTACATCGAGAATGAGCTTGAGCGGAGGAAGTTGCTTTACTATGCAAGCTAGAAACTTAGTGTTCTGAATGCTCTTCGAGTTGGAGATTTGCCACACTTGGGCCGTTCATTGGTCCATCAAGGGCGAATTCGGATTCTTCATATAACATTTTTTAACTTTTGTTTAGCTTTTCTTTTGTCACAACTTGTTTTGCTCTTGTTTTACCACAAATGTCTTTTCTCTTTCTTTTGTGTTTATTTTGTCACTACTTAAAGCAACAAACATTTACCCAAATTAATCACAACTGACACAAATTAGTTTTTAATTATGTATACTTAATAAGAAGATGTTTTTGGCACAAAACACAATCAAAAACAAGCTGGACAGTAGCAAAAAGCTTAAGGAATTACAGCAAAAAATTTGGCTAGTTGTAGGGGAAATTGGATAGCAACTAAACCAAAATAAGGGACTGTAATTTGATGATGAAAACTAATGAAAATGTTGATGGAAATGACACCAAATAGCACTAAATGGAAATGCAATTCAATACCAAACCAAGGGACACACGAAACAAAGCAAAAAAAACTTAAACCAACTCATAAACACTTGATGTGTAATAAATTAAGAAGCAAAAATGCTATAAAATTTCAACAGCATTTTCACCCAAACAACAACAATTTCAACAAGGAAATGACAAAAAAAGTAGGAAATTTAAACCAAACAAAGCAATGATTAAACATTTGGTATGCACCAAAACTAAGAGACGAAATTCTATATAATTGCAGTGCAATGGATGTCCAAACAACCAAGAATTTGCAACAGAAAACTAACCAAACAAGCAGAAATTAAAATCAACAAAATGACACCAAATGTAAAAAAAAACAACAAGAAAAGCACTTGAGAATGGCAACAAAATGGGGCAATACAGCAAGAATGAAATTCAATAATTTGGACAACAAAAAATATCAAGAAACATAAGAGTTATCAACTGAATTTGGAGAGCAAAAATTATGATACCAAATTGATGTGATCTCCTATAGAGATGCCCATGGATCCTACAAAATTCAACAACCAAATTGGAAAGAAAAAGAAGTATATTCATGCCACACTCTAGATAAATATCTATCATTAAACCACAATGGGTTAAACTAAAAGGTAACAAGCCCATAAAAAATACTAAACAAATCAGCCAAAATAAAAAGACTAAGCTTTCACAAAAAGTGCAAAAAACTAGTCCTTGATAGAGTAAAAATTATAATTTCAATTCAACCTCTATGTTGATATTCAAAACTACATAGTTTCACTAAGTTTAAAGCTTGAAATCATTAGGTTGGACCTTAGGGATGTCTGGGCTTTAGTTTGACCTCATTTGACTCACTGAAGCTTTAGTTATGATCCAATCATTATGATAAGGTCAATTTGGATAAAAAACATGAGGGCAAATTCATGGTAAACTTTGAGACTCCAAATGGTAGAACTAGGCTCTTAGCTTTTCAACCATATAAAGATTAACACAATGTGACATCAAGAACTCAAGTTATAGCCCAAAACTTGAAATAGTGTCAAAAATCCAACATTAAGCAATTAATTCAATTAAGCTCCAAATCATAACCAAATCTTAACACAAGACTAATTCACTAAATTAAACTCAATTAACATCCTAAAAGGCAATTTATGAGAGGAAATATATGAGAAAATGTTTTACTCATCAAAAAGCCCTTGATGACCCCTTATGTGATCCCTCAAGTTTCCATCATGTTGTATGTAAATTAATTCATAAAGTTCAAAATGTTTCCTAAGAGCCTGTAGTTGAACAATAGGTGGAGTAAGAAAATTAACTCCTTAGCTTAAGAGGTGCTAGCTCTCTAAGGAATCACAAATTCACTTAGCTAGGATTGATGTATAATGCAAATAGGAGAAGAAAAGATAGATCACAATAAGAGATTAGGGCACATAACAAATGTGATAGGGTTTCACACTTGTGTGTGTTATATATTGTATCTTTAAAGGTTGGGATCTCTCCTCTTTAAAATGAAGTGGTTGGAGCACAAGCAATAGTGAGGAGTAAGCATAAGTGATGCATAAACTAGAGTTTTCCTTACTTGTGTTGTCCACTTCTCCAAGTCATTAGCTACATGGCTAGTCCTAATACTCTAGGCTTATATGCTACCATCATGGTGTAAGGAGTGCATACTCCTTGCTTCTGACATAATAAGTCCAAACTTATTCACTTTCATGTGTCCTCCTCTTGTGTCTAATAAGCCCAAACTCTTTTCTTAGGTTACTATAAGTCCAAATTCATAAACTCTCTTATGCAATTATAATTCTTAAAATATTTTAATTCATTAATTAAGATAACTTTCTATGTGAGGAACCCTTCTATTACTTACGATCTCATCTAGAATTAATATAAATGTTCTTACGACATTTAAATATCAACATTAAAAATTTACTACTATTTAATAATTGTAATTCTTATTAGAATTATTATATCATTGACTAATTAACATTTCTAATAATATTAGAATACCATATTAATCATTTCAAAATTTCAAGATTCACTAATTCAACGCTTGAATTCAAAAAATTCTACTTTTTAACTATTCCTTTGACTTTGGATCAAAGAGATTCTATTGTATGTAACCCATTAAGTATCCATACATGTTAGTAAGGAATCTATTTACAAGCTTCTATAAGCTTAATTGAATTAAAAGTCTTTTTAATTCAAACACAATTTTCCTAAAATTTCAAATAAATTCATAGATCATGATTGGCTTTTAACAAAGTATCATGACCACCCAAATGCCATGAATAAATGTTTGGAAATCAAAACCTTTCGTGACAAGGTGTTAGTTTGTAATTCAATCTCTTCATCTCTTGATATTGAAATTAGACTCAGGGTATGGTTCAAGTGTTGAGCCTAATTTAAAGGTCCAATTATAAGTGCATGTTTGATGACTATATGCTACCTTTTAATTGATTATATATGAAACTCCTTTTATGTTATCAATACATAAGCTTATGATTTTGATCATAGCACAAGTGTCAAAACATATTTTAAATATCTTTCCTTGTTACTGTTGACGTCAAAATTCAGTTCGTACGGAGGACCCGAACTTCAGCTAACAGGAAAGGATTCGGTGGACTCCTATCCTGCAACTTGGTGTTAAAACAGAGGAAGAAGAAGAAGAATATGCAGCAAACAACGTAGTTTTTTAATGTGGTTCGGCCAAAGTCCTTCTTCAGACCCCTACGTCCACGATAGCGTGTTATTACTGGAAGATGCATGCTGTGTACACAGTTTTACAAGAGTTTCCCTCTTGTGAGCTTCATGGCTCATTCTCTCAGTGTTCTCTCTTCTCCCTATGGAGTTCTCTTCTTTTTCTTAGTCTCAACTCCCTCTTTTTAAATGAACTGCTCCCTTTCATTTTTTTACATAGAACCTATATACAAAAAGGCTAACTCATTTATTCGGCTATTGCAGGCTCTCTACCAATCAGCCCTCTATTGACTATCTCCTCCTCGATCTATGTGCCTAACTGGCCTTAATTGAAGAGGGCTTCTTTTTGGTGGATTGGGCTCCCTTCATTTGGGCTTTTTGCCAGCCCAAAAACACTATCAACATAAGCCCCCTAACTCATGGTGCGCTCTGCGGACTGGGAGTTAAACTTCTGCTGGCAAAGACTCAGCATGCTGTTCTAAGAGGAATTATTTCCTTGTTTAAATGTGAGTTGTAATACTGCTCAAGATGGAATGACAAATCTCCCACTCCAGACCCCTATTCGGCTCGGCGTAAGCCTCGGAGGGTAGAAGGCGTGGACTCGTAACCGTTTAGAAGGTGAGAGGAAGGACTCCTTTCCCTTGCCTTAAACTGTAGGATTACATTTAGCTTTGTTATTTATTTCTATTGGCTGCACCATAAGCCAAAAGCATATTTCCTTGCATGCCGCATTCTGACGTTAGCCCCCTATTGGAATCAGACGATGCGTAATAGACGTGGAAGCGAGTCACCGGGTTTGACCTCTAAATGGTTGCTGCGAGGGCATGCTACATGCTGCAGGGAGCTCATCACCACGCGAGCTTCAAGCTACTGGGGGGCTGAGCTCAACGTAGCACAGACCGTTGCGAGGGCTGAGTCGATACAGTTTGATGCCAAGTCACCGAGTAGCTGTGTTGTTGACGGATCAAAACCCCAAGGCTTCAATCCTCGAGAAATGAAGACATGCACGAGCGTTACGGAGTGAACTTCAGTCTGGATCCTCTACACATCTAGTGGACTACATTATTGTGTGAAGACACCTACGGATGCGAGCCTCACTTTGTTCTAGTGCCGTTATGAGGCTATCGTGAGTGAGTTCATAAGTGATTCAGATTCTATATGGTTGTGCGCGAGAGCCCATAAATGATCTGGAACTCGTACGGTTGCCACACACGAGCCGACTGTACGAGAGGTTTCTGGTCATGAACTCCAGTTTCGACCAAATATCACTATCGCTACAGATGGGTCATATATGTAACCTCATTCATTAAGCCAGACTTCATTGCATGGCTATGTGAACTGGAGCCCCAATGCATGGTACGATTTTAACTCATTGAATCCTTGATATGGGATCGCATGATGGTGAGAGATCGTTATCGACCTTGGTTTCCACATGATCGCGCTAGCTCGTGTGGGGCTTGGGTCTTGCATGGCTCCCGCCTACAGTGAACTTGGCGTCGAAACAGGACAGCTGTAGGGTAGCTGGGATCGTCACCGCATACGTCACCGCATAACTGCGAGAAGCGAGTCGTGGCACATAGTGGGTTTATGTAAAAATGGACCTGTAACTGGTCATGGCCCATCATACTTGACTGCAAGGAATAGGCTCATGGCCAGAAGCTAGTTGCCACTATGAGCTCTCGTTAGGGGTGAGCTTTCGTGAGCTGTTGTGAGGTGGTCGTCGCCCGAGGTACTGCATGGGTCATTTCGACGTGGAGACAGATGAAGGCTAGACATGAGCCCGTCATCACGTGTAAGCTGCTGTGCTACCATTGCTTGGACTCAAGGCTGGTTCTGTCACATGGCCTTACGTGCACCCATTATTGGAAAGTTCTGCATCTGTCATGCATGCCTTTCATGGACCTGAGTTGCTACTACTTAGTTACTCACTCGTCATTGGGGAATCGGTTTAGTGTATGATGGCTGAATGATCCCAAGTCAAGTCTTGTTGCACGTCTACTATGTAGACCTCATGCTCACATCCATGTTTGGTTCAGAATGACACCGGTTGCATGGCTAAGGCTTGGACTCATCACTGATCCAAAGCAATCTGGTTGGACGCATGGGCTTGATGCCAGGAGGGGATGCTGCGTGATTTGCAAGATCACCCGTAAGGCCAAAAAGGAACCAACTTAGGACGAAACTGTCACGACAACTTAAGAGACTCAACCAATGGGGATGGGTCCACAATGGCGTTCAACTGTCTCTTTGATCATGAATCTGTTCTTGGATCCAAGACTGTACGGCTGCTTAATCATCTAGTTGTCAAATCAAGACTGCACATTGGTTTGCTACATAGTCTTCATGAGTGAGTCTAGTGCCTTGTTCGCATTCTAGCACAAGGGGTTGTTATCGTGCATGTTGGTCCACGACCCACTCAATCGTTGTTCATCACATCTGGCTATATCACATGGCCACGTGAGTTCATTTTTAGATTGAAGTTTGTTACCTCCCCATTGGAGTCTGCTTACTGGCTAATTGTCGCACGGGAAGGCATCCTCAAACATGCCTGTTATGAGCATTGCCGCTGAACACAAATGCTGCATGTTTGTATGAGCTCATCATGAACTACACTTGGATTTGCTCCAAGCTATTACAAACTTGCCAAGCCCTTTACCATGCTCAGGTTTAGGACCAAGCTTGATGCTGCTGTTATCATGGCTTTCAAGTGCAATTCTATCATCGTGCATGGTCTAATGGGGCCCAACGGTGCTGTTAGAGACGTCAAGGTGAGATTCCCATACGAAGTTCTTTGCCTGACCATCGAGCTTCGTGAGGACCGTAGGTGAGGGCCTAAAGTTTTCGGCCTTAATACAAGTAATTGATCTTGGTTTGGAGGGAGGGTTGTTTGATGTTGCAGACAATGCCGAACCCCTTCCGCCCCCTTTTTTTTTATAACACACCATATGATCATTATATCTCCTTTTACCCAGACAATATCCCACATAGATCAAGTTATGGCCTTATCATCCAGGGTTACAAGTTCGGTCATGAACATTTATTGCCAAGAAGAAAGTTGCTCGGGTAGATGACTCGCTCATACAAGAATTTAAACTCCCTTCCTAATTTTTCCTCAGGAGCATAATGGCA
>JANHAO010004996.1:0-23256 GCA_026873985.1 Saraca asoca | reverse complement strand
TAATTTTTGCATTCAATGTAAACACATCCTTCTTCACTGCAGGCTTCGCTTGTATTTCAACACCATTAACCATTTTCTCCTCAGTTACGTCTCCGTTGATAGGGCAATCGTGTGATTGCATGATTGATGCCTGACCATTTTCACATTTGACAATTTTTTCATCTTCTAAATCTTCCCCATATGCCTTTTCTCTAATTACTTCGCAGATTCCATCAGTGTCCGAGCCACAACCACCATTCTCTAACACCCTGGCGGATTCAACTTCACTGTTTGCAACATTGTCAGGCAATAAAGCATGTCCCATCAAATCAGGACTCCCAAATGATGGTTTCTCAACCTTAACATTATTAATCGGCACAATGTCACTCACACCAGATGTTGATTTTGCTTGCCCCATTCTACGCCTTTGTCTGTCACTCTCATCCGGTGCAAACTCCGCAATAACATCATCAACAATACTATCACAAGAAAACCCCTTAGCTTTGTCATCTCTGCTTTTCTTAAAAACCGATGAAGTGAACATCGATGACAATCTCTGCCCTCCCATCATCGCCGCCGCAGCTGATAGCGAGGAATTTGGCTTTTTAGGCTGCGGATCTTTCTTTTCCACCTTCTTCCTTTTTGGCCTCTCCGATTCACCATCTGATTCATCAGACGAAAGAGTGAATCCAGCTTTTGACCAATCCTCTTCCTCACCTTCGTCGCCGTAGCCAAGACCGTCATCGTCAACAATGAAGCCTCTCGCTTCTTCCCGGCGCTTGGCAACGAGAGCATCATACTCATCCTCGGCAACGGTGTCATAAATAGGGTTTTCCAACTTGATTTGGAATCCACCACCATCGGAACGGCGACCACCACTGCGAAGAGCTTTTAGGCGTTCCAATGCTCCAGCACGGGCGGAGGCCTCAGCTCCTCTACCTCTTCTCCTCCCGGTGGTGCTAGGCTGTTCATCTGCCATTCTCTCTCTCTCTCTCTCTCGTCAGAATATGATGCTCAAGAGCAATGAGGAAAAAATCAGGAGGAAGGCAGTTTAAAGAAAGGCGCGGGAAAACTTGCTAGTCTTGGCGCCATAAGTGGAGGCGATGTTTGGGAGGAGACTAATTAAAACTGGACCGCGATATGGAGCGCGCCCCCCCCCCCCCCCCAAAAAAAAAAAAAAAAGGAAAAAAAAAAACAACGAGATTCTTTTAGTTCCTCCTGCCGACAAATTTTTGCATTTTAATTTTTATTTAATCTTTATTTTTAATTGATTTTAGTATATTTAATATTTGATTTAATTAATTTTCTCTATCTATTTTTTTAATTTTATAAATAAAATTGATAATATAAAATATCAAAATCTAATATAGTACCATCTGGTGTGTACATGATATCTTTTATAATTTAAATTTATTACATGAATTTAATTTAAAAGTAGAGATATATGATTATTATTTTAATTTTTTTATCATTTAATAAAATATTATTTTAATTTATATAGATATTTAATCTTTTTATATAAGTTATATTTAGTATCTAAATAAATATTGAAGGACATCACATAAAACTTTAAACTTCTAAATCATCACTTTAGTTAATGAAATATGATATAAATAAGAATTATTATCATTTTCCTCCTTGATATTTAAAGAATCATCATTTCTCCTTTGATATTTGAGGAAATATCAAAATATCCATTGCTATTAGAACTATCATCATTTTTCCTTTGAAATTTGAAGAATCATCATTTTCCCCCTTAATGTTTGAGGAAATATCAAAATACTCATTGCTGATATTTTTATTATTTTAATAAAAAATAAATAAATTTTAAAAAATAAAAAAAGGAAAAAATAAAACTTGTGTAAAATAATTAGATAATATGTCACAATTAATTATATTATATATTGACTATAATTTCAATAAAAAATTTCTCAATTTTTTATTTTTCTAACTTTTTTAATTTTTGTAAATTTTTTACTAAAATTTTTTAATTTTTTTCTTTAATAGGGCTGTGGCTGCTACCTCCTGTTCGTAGAGGAAGTAGCGAGCAGGACAAAGAAAAAATAGCGAGTTAAAGGAGGAAGTAGCGAGCAGGATGTAGAGGAAGCAACGAGCTGAAGTAATACAATTATCGTACAATATGTTTACTGGAAAGAATTGAATAAAACTGATATTAGTGGAAAAAATTGAAAAACTATCTTTACCAATGATGATGACACAATAACACATGAAGTTGACATGTTGACAATAATAATAATGATGCCACCCAATGACATGTTAATACAATAACTTTGTTTATTTATCTTTAATATAATAAAAAAAAACTAAATTCATTTAGTACTATCCCCTGTTTTAGCATCCAAAAAGAAAAATAGCCCCTATTTGATCAAATCAAGTAATTCATTGCATCAATTACTGTTACGTAATAAGAGGGATTTTCTTTAATCAAATAAATTTCAATCCACTCATGAAAATAATACATTCTCTGGCAAATAGCACAAGATAAGATCAGTTTTTTCTTTAATATATTGGTTAGATTCTTCCTCTACATCCTACTCACTGCTTCCTCCTTCAACTCACTCTTTCCTCTGCTCACTGCTTTCTTTGTGAGCAGGAAGCAGCAATCACAACCCTATTAAAAAAATAAAATAAAAAATAAAAAACTTAAAAAATTTTAGCAAAAAAATTTACAAAAATTAAAAAAGTTAAAAAAATATTGAGAAAATTTTTATTATTTTTTATTGAAATTATAGTTAATATATAATATAATTAATTATGATAGATTATCTAATTATTTTACACAAACTTTATTTCTTCCTTTTTTATTTTTTAATTTTTTTGGGAAATTTTTTTCTTTTTTTTCTTATTAAAATAAAAAAATATCAGCAAGAAATATTTTGATGTTTTTTTAAAAATCAAGGGAGAAAATAATGATTCTTTAAACTTTAAGAAGGAAAATGATAATAGCTCTAATAGTAAGAGGTATTTTGATGTTTCTTCAAACATTAAAAGGGAAAATGATGATTCTTCAAATGTCAAGGGGAAAAATAATAATAACTCTATAAATAAATGAAAATATTTGATTAAAAGAAATTGAATCTGTCAATGATTAAATAAAAAAAGATCAAATTAAAAAATTTTATATTTATGAGGGATCATAATAGTGTTTTAACTTTTTATTTCTAAACAATAGCTAATAATTTACATTTTACTATTTTAAAAATATTATTCTCATAAATATAAATTTATTTTTATTTTAGAAAAGTTACATAATGAAAATTTGAAGAAATTTTTAAATTAATAAAAAAGTTTTAAAATATAATTAAAATGATCCACTTTTATCCCTTCCTATCTTCATGAGGACACGAAAGTTAAGTGATATAAATTAGGAATTAGTTTAAACTTTATTTAATATTTAATTGAGTAACTTAATTAATTCTCTTTATATTCTTACCATGAGTATATCAACTAGTGTAAATAAATTTGATTGTTATAAATGTTCGTTAATTTATAGCAGACAATATACCTTATATTTTTATAAAATTTCATTAAACGACAAATTATTACCTTTTTTAAAGTTTAAAAATCTATAAATTATATTCTTAAATTTTTTAAAAAATTATAAATTATTCCATTAAAGTTTGAAATTTTTGTGAAAACATTAATTGACTATTAGCTTTAATTCTAAATTAGTAAATGTATTTTATATATTTTATTTAAAGACTTGCTTTTTCACAGAGAAGAAAATTTAAATTAAGTGTCTTATTTCATCATCAAAAAATGAGTTTAATGATATAAAATTAAAGTATAGTTAAAACCAATAATATGATTACTACTTATTCTGTGCCTTCTAAGAGCTTCCAAGAAAAGAATATGTTGGAATATTTGAATTAGTGAGTATAAATATCTAAATATACGCATAAGATTACACTTGATGGATTTAATTATTAGTAAAGCTACTAGGTATTGACATCTAAGTGGTATCTTCGTTGTGAACCTTGTCATCAATATTGGTTCATTCTAATTAGTGATCAACAAATTTTATGATATAATCTCAATCCACATGATAGGTACATGGAATCATAGACGGACCCACGTGAGGCCCAGTGGGGGCTAAAGGCCCCACTCAAATTTTTTTTAAAATATATATAAGACCTTTCCCTGAAAAGCATAAATGACTTTGCTCTTCATGGCATTGGCCATAGCCACACCCCCACTCTATATATAAGGCTTCGATTATTCTTATTTATTTTATACAAATTCTTTTTACATATGTGGTTAGTTTAATTATATCATGTAATTATCATAACTTATATACAAATTCTTTTTACATATATGGTCAGTTTAGTTTGGATATTATTAGTTTATAACATAGTTATAAATGAACAAAAATTTGTAAGATAAAATAAATAAGTATAAAATTCTTTTTATATATTATATTTCAAATAGATATTATTATTTCGATTCGTTAGCTCCCACTCATTCTAAATCTTGCGCCCGCCACTACATGGAATAAGAAAGAAAAGGCTTTCTAAATTCCAACATGTGTTATTTCTTATTTATAGTAGAATTATTGAGTAAAGATAAAGATGTATCTTTTGGTTCATTTCTCAAAGTAATTCAAACTTATTTTTCATCTACCTGAATCAAATGTATAATAAAGAAAAATGTATCTTTTCAATCTCCTACACATGTGATTATGTTTAATTTACTAATAATAAGTTGAAAATTAACCATACCAATAGTGAAAAATTTATGGGGCTTATTATTAGAAATTAAACATATGTTCATCTCCCACAACCATTGAGGAAAAATAAGAGAAAAAACTCTTGATTCCTCATATATGATTTTTAAGCTTAATTACACTTTATTATTATAGAATAATGTTGAAATTAAGTGTTGTGGTTATGACTTTTGGATATGTAATCATTGGGCAACTAAAAGACATGTTTTTTAGGTAATGTAACTAATGTTACTATGTAAGTGAGATAAATCATAATTTTGAAAAACACACACTCAATTATTTTATTAGCTCTTAGTTTAAAGGCTATACTCAGGTCTCTATTATGCAAAAAAAGGAGTGAACATGTAATACCTCAAAAAAAAAAAAATGTTGGCTAAGGTACTAAAGTAAAATTTTGGTACTTTTCGTTGGGACCATAACACAATTTCTTATTTTCCAAAAGGACCTATACCAAGTCGGTGGAAAGTCAATAGGGCTAAATTGCAATTTTCCCATTTCCTTTTTTTGTATAAATTTCTCCAGCCAGTTTCTTCTTCCTTCAGTGCCATTTCTTGAAGCTCCCTTCCCCTCCCCTACTCCGTTCTCAGTTGCGATCTCTGACGACTCTCAGCTAGCAATAGCAATGGGGCGGGGAATGAGGTCCCCGTCCCCGATCCCCGCCGAGGAATTTTTCCCCGTCCCCACCTTGCAGTGTCGGGGGAAAATTGGTCCCCGTCCCCGATTCCCGCGGGGACCCATGGGATTTTTTTTTTTTTTTTTAAATTTCAAGTGCCTATTTTTCATTACATAATGTAAAATTAATAAAAAAAAATCCAAAAAAGAATAAAAACACAGTAAATAATGCAAAATTAATCTTTTTACATATTAGGGCGGGGGAGCATAATCCACGTCCCCGACCCCGAAATCTATTCGGGGAAATTTTTTTTCCCATTCCCCATCCTTGTTCCTCTAATTAATCCTCTGATCCCTGCCTCGAATGGGGATTCCCCGTCGGATCCCCGCCCAACCAGGGTTCATTGCCATCCCTACTCTCAGCTCTTTGGCTCGTCAACATCATTCAGCCACATCCCAACAGATCACTTTTCTTCCTTTCTCTGGTGCTTCCTCCATCACAATAGTGTTGCAACTTCGATCGAAGCTTTCTACGACTATTGCAACTCAGTACTCCATCACTTATCTTTTTCTCCAGCCGAGCTCTCTTCTTTGTGTTTGGCCTCCCTTTGTCCCAAAGCTTTTCCTACACTAGCACAGCTCACAGCAGTAGTGACTCTCGCTTCCTCCCCTTCCTCCAACATACTATTCGGCCAGTGACCGAAACTAGCTCACCGGCAGTGAATCAACTAGTGCTGAGCTCTCCACTTGCACTTTGGAAGGTGGTAAGTATTCCTAAAACAAATTTGCAAGAAATTTCTGTTGAAACCCTTACTATTCTAACTGGAAGAAATTTGAATTTCTCTTGTTGTTTTGCTTTAGTAAAATTCCTATCAAAGGATTAAACATATTGACGTTTAATTTTGGAGCTTCAGCTGACTTAGCTTTCTAAGGATTTTCTAAAGTGAGTGAACAATCCTCCTCACTTAATAATCTCATTTGTAAATATAAAATAATTTTATTATATGAAATATTATGAATCCTTTTAAATAATGGGACTTTCCTATATTTTGTAATGGTTTCAAAAGTGTATTTATATGTTGTATGTGTACATAAAATGGTTTGCCGTAATTAAATGATGCATTTTCATCTTGTGTTATGTCAGTGGAATTGGTTATTCTATTTTCTATGTGATAAGTTGATATAAAAATGTATCAGCCGGTTTATATATGTTTTGTTAAATGTTGCTTACCTAAAATAGTATTTTCATGTTACATGATATTTTTAGATTATTGGTTTAAGATACTGGACTCATTAGAAAATTTATTGATAACCCTCAAGTGCACTTGTGACTAAAATATGTAATGGCGTAATAAAGATAGAGCTGTCGAGTATATGAAAATTTGGTATGCATATTAAATTGGCATAATAAGGGTGGGGATGCCGAATATGTGAATATTTAGCATGCATATTAGATGTGGGTTACAGGGATGTTTGTGATGTCATGATGTTACAGTTACCTCTAGAAATTTTCCATTGGAATTCCAGTTGATTGTTTTGATACAAGCATTGTTATATTTTAGAAAGTTTATTTGGATAATTTCTTATGATTACATTGTGATGGATATTTTCCATAGTATCATGTACTGTTATATATTTCATTTTGTTAAATATCATATTCCAATTGTTTAACATTCTTTATGGATGAAGCTTCCACACTTGTTGTGAGATTATGACGTTAAGCAGGAAAGCATACTTTCACAGTTATATATATATATATATATTCGAACATGATTTTTAAATGGAATTTTTGAGTGATCATGGGATTGTTTACTCACTGAGTTTCTATGAAACTCAATCCTCTCTTTCCATATTTTTTTCAAAGCTAAAGGATGTTCCTGTTATTCCCCCATGTCATCTTGACTCAAGATCTACTCACTGACCGAGTGGATCACACCCAACGAAGATTTAAGGTATAACTGTGGTATAAAGTTTGATAGTTGGTAGGATTGCATATGCATGAGTATGATTATTGGATGGCCAGTAAGATGTAGATAGTGTAATTTGGGCCATTATGTTTGTTATAATATTATACAGGTTATGGTAGGCATATAGCTCTTGTGTTGTTGTATAGGCCTTGAGGCCAGGTGTCCAAAAAATAGAGGAAACTCTATCAGATTTTCATTAGAATTTAATATATAAATATTTCAACGTAGATTGATGAAATAATAAGCCATTAATATATTATTTGCATTGTAAGGTTGTAGGGGGTTTCCTGATAGTGACCTTCTATGTCAATCACGTTCCGTGGATCAAGGCATGACAAAACAAGTTTTCCATTTCACTCTTCATAGTGTTAAACTTGGTTGTTGATCCTAGGCACATCTGTGGGGCTATTTCTATCATCCTATGGTTGTTCTATAAGATCATCGAGATCAAAGATCTTCCATGCATTGTAGCTGACCTTGCTTGGAAAGACAAGTGAGTTCATGAATCTCTATAAATCATTTTTTATTTATTTTTAATAAAAATAAATAAAAAATCACATCATTAGTATTAGAGCATCTGGTTGTAGAAACATGTTCATAGGTATAGAACATAGTCTTTGGCATGTGACTTAGTAATTTGAATGGTTTTTCCCCATAGGATCTTTATGATTGGCATAAAATTGACAAGTTAATGAACTTGTATACTAAAAGTTTTTTTTTATTCATAAATGAGAAAAAAACCTTTGGTTAGATTTTTAAGCTTACAAAGTAATTCCTTATAACTGAATTGTTTTAAGGCATCAAATAGATGATTTTATTCAGAATAATAAAACATATGCTTAAATTGATTTGATTATAGGCTAAGAATGCTTATCTTTGATTTGTTTAAGCATAGATTAGTTATTTTTTAATCAATTCATGCTATTTATGTTTTGTTGTGAAAATGAATATGCTAATGGGTATAAAATTACATGATACAACATGACTACTACCATAAAGGGTATTATAGATGAGTTAAACAAAGATTTGAAGCTTGATGGTGATAACTATCCTTAGAAGATTCAATTCTTGTTCACTGAATAGGACACACTTAAGATAATATCCATTACATTTTTGAAGTTGCCTCTAATAGCATCAAATGTGGATAAGACCAAGTATGAGGCTCTAGAAAGAAAAGGCATCTTCACTTAGGTCACCTTGCTTAGTGCAATAACCAATGATCTGATAGTTGACTTCACTATGATTGGTTCAACATAAGAAATACAAGACACCATGAAAACCAAGTATGGAAGTGTTTCTTTGGAGAAACAAAGGGCTTTATTCCTTAAGTTTGAGAATTATTTAAAAAGGCCGAAACACAACATGCCCCGTCACCTTCAAGAAATGTCTCACATGATCTCAAGTGAGCAATAAGTGCAAGTAATTATTTGGTCCTTTCCAAATGATGAGTGACACTTGATTAAGATCAATTTATGCCACAATTTAAAGATTAAGACCTTTGATGATATTGTCAGGCATCTTCTGTTAGAGATTAAGGTGATGGACATCAAGAACCCATCCAAAGTATATGTTGTTGAGACATCTTTTTCATTAAAGAAAAAGAAGAATAAGGGTTGAAAAAAAGAAAGTTCTCTAGAAAAGGTTTCAATTCTAGTACTAAGAAATTGAAAATTGATGAGAAGCATAAGAAGCTGAAAATAAAAGTCAAAATCAAGTACTTTATTGTGACTTGAAGGGTCATTTTGCTAAGGAGTGCAAAAACCCTAAGGCACAAATATTCTCTACTTTTTATGCACATATTTCATCATGTATTTTAATGATTGAATCTGACTCTTCGTGGGTTGTTAATTCAGTAATAACGGACCACATAGCTTGGGATCGAGACTTGTTTTACAAAAAGCTTAATGCTGAAACCAAGTGGGTTTTTATGGGTGATAACTCTCTTTTTGGAAGTATAAGGCATTGGAATTTGCAAAATACTTTTGTTTAATGGAAACCATTTAGTATTGGTGGATGTTTTATTTGAACCTGAAATAAGGAGAAACTTAATCTCCATAACTTGTTTGATGTATTTGGTTTCAATTTGCATTTTCATAATGTTGTATTATATATTTCTTGCAATAATGTCAAGTTAGGTACTTCTTTTCTTGAAGATGGTTTTTTGTGTTAGATATAATAGTAGTAGTTCTTCGGGTGATTGCCTTATTGTGAAGTCAGATGATCAAGTTGTTTGACATTCAAGGTTGGGACATATTGGCCAAAATAAGTTGCCTAAGTTAGCCAAAAGTGACCTACTTAGATCATTATCTGAGGTCTCACTTCCAACTTGTGAGTTTTGTCTCACTTGTAAGGCTATGCGTAAATCATTTGTAAAAGGTGTTCAATGTGATTATCTATTAATTCATTTTGATGTTTATGGACTTTTAAATGTGGTATCCAAATTTGGTCATAGGTATTTTTTGATATTTATGGATGATTATACTCGTTATACCCATATCTATTTTCTGAAATACAAAAGTGAAGTGGTTAAGCCACTTCAAATCTTTTGTATCTCTAGTAGAGAACCAATTGAGCTGAACTATCAAGTCCTTGAGGATTGATAGGGGTGGTAAGTACTTATCCAATGAACTCAAGAGATTGTATGAAGAAAAGAGTTTAGAAAAGTAGCTTACTATCCCTAAAACACCTTAATAAAATGGGATGGTGATGTGGAAAAACCTGACTCTTCTTGATAGGGTATTGACCATGATGGTAGAGGCCAACTTGAAACTCTCCTTTTGGGGAGATGCCTTACTCACGACAATCCATATTCTTAATAGATTGCCTACCAAATCTGTCCTTACTACTCCTTATAAACTCTAGACTATTAGAAAGCTTGTTTGGAATAATCTCTGGCCCTAGAGCTGTGTGGCTTAGGCCTATATTTCGAATCTTGAGTTTGGTAAACTCAGGCCATGTGGGAGGAAATGTGTTTTTCTCAGCTATTCTGAACACTCCAGTAGGTATGTGTTCATTGATTTAGAGCAAGGGGATAAAAAGTGTTGGATTCAAGTCAAAGGACACTACCTTCTTAGAAAATGAGTTTCCATCTATAGGGATTGTTGATAAGTCACAAACCTTATACAAACTTATTGATTCTGGACATTCTATGTCAAGAGGAAGTGGTGTTATTCTGAGAGGGAGTTTAGTGCAACCATCAATGGCTGATCAAGGTGGTGAACCTAATCCTAATCAACTTATAGAAGATATGATTGCTCAGCATGATTATAATGTTGATCATGAGCTAGTTCAACCCATTGAGGTTTCCAAACCTCAACTAAAGGATTCTAATTCCAATGTTGAAAGAGATGCTAATGAGCAAATGCCTATTAAGCCTCCTCGTCTTTATCGTTCTACTTAGCAATTCAAACTACCTAAGTGGTAGATTTTGAATCAAAGTGAGGCTCACTTGGCCACATTTTTTGATGATGAGCTATGCAACTATATGGAAGCTTTTGATCATCCAGATAGTGAGAATTGGTTAATTGTAATGAGTGATGAATTAGATTCAATCTATACTGATCAAATATGGAAATTAGTGGATATTCATTAAGGTCCTCAGGGCCGAAAGGCAATTAGGAGTAAATGAGTTCTCAAAATAAAGAGGAATGCAGACGATAACATAGAAAGGTACAAGGCATATTTAATTGCCAAGGGGTGTACTCAAGAATAAGGGATCGATTACAGAGATATCTTCTCACCTGTAGTACGGTTTAATTTTGTTCGGTTGATTCTAGCCATTGTTGCTAAACTTGATTTGGAATTGCACTAAATGGATGTTAAGATTGCCTTTCTCAATAGTGATTTGAGTTAGGAGATTTATATGGCATAACTGGAGGATTTGTTAAAAAGAATCATGAGAATAAAGTTTGTAAACTTAAAAAGTCTATTTATGGTTTCAAGTAAGCTTCAAGACAATAGTACTTAAAGTTCCATAAGTTAGTCTTGAATTTTGGTTTCAGGATGCTAGATAAGGACTATTGTGTATATTTAATGGATTTAAAACATAAGTTTGCAATAATGTCACTCTGTGTGAATGACATTTTATTAGCTAGTAATGACTTAGACTTAGTGCAGACAATCAAGAAATGGCTATCCTTTATCTTTAATTAGGTGAGGCTACTTATATCCTTGGAGTTAAGATCTTGAGATATAGGTTTAAAAGTTTGTTGGTGTTGTCATAAGAACCTTACATTAGTAAGATTCCTAAGCATTTCAACGTGCACAATTCTAAGGCAATGAGTAACCCTTTAACCCACAACTATAAGCTTGATAAGTTAATGTGTCCAAGCACTCCCAAAGAGAAAAAGGAGATGAAAATTATTCCATACCTTAGTGTGATTAGAAGTCTAATGTATGCCATGTTATGTACATTGCCAAACATTAGCCAAGCACTAGGTTTACTAGCTCATTATTCATCTAATCCAAGTCAATAACATTGGAAGTGTGTTAAATAGGTCTTTAGATACCTTAAGGGTATTAAGGATTATTAGTTATATTACCAAGGTGGTAACCTATGGTAACAAAGGTACACTGATGCTGATTAGGGTGGGGATAGAGATGAGTATAAGTCTACATCTGGTTATATTTTTCTACTCAATAGTGAAGCTATCTCTTGGAGTAATAAGAAGCAAACTTGCATGGCTTTGTCCATGACGGAGGCCGAGTTTGTAGCTGAGGTGGCTATTATGCAAAAAGCCTTATAGCTTAGTCCTTTCCTTCGAAATTTCGAAGTTGAGGCTCTTAATGAGCTAGTCATTATTCATTGTGATAGTATGGTCGTATTAGCTTATACAAAGGATTCCAAGTATCATGGAAAGACCAAGCATATAGGGATTAAATGTAACTTCATAAGAGATACAATTAAGGAAAATGAAGTATATTTAGAATACATGCCTATGGGTCAAATGGTAGCGGATCCATTGACTAAACATATTCCACGAGCTCTATTTGCCAAGCATGTTTAGGTAATGAGACTTCATAATCTGTAGTTCCTTATTTGTATTTTTTTTATTTCTATTGTCATTTGTTTAGTACCCATGTTGATTGAAAGAATGTATTGCTTACGTGTTAATGTGATGAATATTCTTCATTCATTTTTGTGCACGTTCTTGTTTTTGCTTCGCAATGAACAATTATGGCATGTAAAACATAGGTTGTGGATAGATTCTTTTACATAAACAGTCTGACTCTATTCTTCATGTAAAAATAGAGATTAGACTAATCAAATAAATAAGCATAATCTACTTGTCACGATGACAAGCCACCTAGTAGGAAATATGCCTTATTTCGACTGGTGTTACAATTGCCAACTTGTAACAACTTGAGTTTCTTATAGTCGTTCTAAATTAGCATTAGTATTTCTTTATTTAAGATTAGGTAATATTAGATTTACTAAGAATTTATGACCACGAATACATGTTAACTTATGTGACTGGGTTTGAATTCTTCTATGTGATGAATTCAGATTAGTCATGAGGCTGATAAGCTTGTCCTATATGGTATTTGCTGATATATGCACCTAAAAACTTATTTTTCTCTAATAGAAGATAGTGTTTTTATCTTGATTTATTCAAGTGAAAGTTTTAGGTAATCTCATGTTAAATGATTTAAGTGTGAGATGACAAGTGACTTTACGGGTAAATCATTTATGTGGGAAGCTATACCATAGTACATACGCATATCACATATCTATAAATGAGTAGATAAAGAATAACTTGAACTGATCCCTATCTTAAAATGTGTGAGTTTTTCTCTATGATTAGATGTGCTTTGGTCACCTTGTTACTTTTAGTGACTACTATCTGTTATTTGATAGCTTGAAATTAGAGAATATACTTTGACAGGGGACCAAAATGACTATGACGATTCAGCTTGAAGGAACTTGATTAGGTAGATGCATTGTTTCAAGTTATTAAATAATGGTATAGGAGGAAAAATCTAGTGATACATAGATATAAAGATGTTGTCATTTGTACTTGATAAGGTGCCATATTACTTTGTGTAATAAGATCAAATGCTATATGATTTTCAAGGAAGAGTTAACTCATTTTTCGGTATGTTTCATGAGTTAAGGATGTGTTCTTGCTTAACAAAGGGATTAAAGATAGCCAAACTAACATGTATTAGCTAGATTTTGGGGTATCAGCAAGCATGATTAATGTTCATAGGATCATTCTATTAGCCTTGCTAGCATATATTCTTTAGTTTTGATGTTGAATAACAATTTTATTTGATGTCACAATCTAACCATATGCTTTTTAGTGTTTGTTTATTTTGCAGATTTAAAGCTGATTAACTGACATTCAAGACACCAAAAGATTTAGCATTAATCTTAGGGTTTATTGATTTTTATAGGATCTTTTATAAGTATATATCTAATAAGTTTTGATCCAAGTAATTTTCTAAAATATTTAAACTGAGGTAAAAATAAATTAAATGAAATGAGTTTAAACCAAATATTTTCTAACTATATTTCTATACATTCTCACAAGTTAAATTTTTATAATTTTTTTTTTTACTTTTTGAATCAATTCACAAATCGATTCATAGAAAGAATCTTGTAGAGTGTACATGAATTGATTCACAAATCAATTCATGAATAAAAGTTTTTGAAAATATTTTTATCGGAACATTTGAAAACATTTTGAATCAATAAAGCAATCAATTCATAATCTTTTTATATAAGAGGGTAAATTGATTCATGCATTGATTCAGTCATGAACTTTTTCATAATCTTCATAAACTAAATTGATTCACAAATCAATTAGTTAGTTATAACTGCTATGAATCGATTTAAGGATTAAAAATTATTTATTCTTCAAATGTCGGTTATAGCAACTATAAATACCCTCTCACTCTCATTTCAGCATATAACTTCATATTAGTTTTCTATCACTGAGCATGAAAAACAGAGAGAATTCTTGTGCTTCATCTGATCTAACTCTGCCTCTCAAAATTATATTTGATTAACACCTTGGATCAAATTCTGTAACGGTTACACAATTGATTAATGTCACACCTTGATCCACGGAATGTGACCAACGTAGAAGATCACCATCAGGAAACCCCCTACAAGCCTTACAATATAAATAATATATTGATGACTCATTATTTCATCAATCCATGATGAAATATTTAAATATTAAATTCTAATAAAAATTCAATAGAGTTTCCTTTGTTTTCCAGACACTTGGCCATAAGGCCTATACAACAACACGAGGGCTACACGCCCATCACAACTTGTATAACATCATAATAATATGCAGTGGCCTAGACTATATAATTTACATCTTACTGGGCATCCAACAATCATACATAATACATGCATATACAATTATACTAACTGTCATACTTTATACCATAGTTATACCTTAAATCTCCGCAGGAATGGTCCACTCAATCAATGAGCAGATCTAAGTCCAGAATGAGGTGGAGGGGTCGTACGTGTATCCTCAAGCTCTAAAAAACACGGAAAGAGAGGAGTGAATTTCATAGAAACTCAGCGAGTAAATAATCGGATGATTACCTAAAAAATCCCATTTAAAATCATGTTTGAAAGTATGTATGTAAATATAAATATAGTCGTGGAGGTATGCTTACTCGATCTATAGCCATAGTCTAAATATACATTTGAAAACCATAATTCAACAAGAAAGTCAAGTAAATTAAAACATGATATTTAACAACGTAATAGTAAATAAGAGAAAAAACCAATAACTTTCTAAAATTTCATTAAAAATCAATTTAGTAAAACATTTATAATAACTATTTTAACCAATTACCATTAGGATCGAAGAGTAATTTCCTACAAGCAACCGGCTTAACAATATCATATCAAATGTCGCTCATATCTCCATCCTGCCTTATTGCACTATACATATCTCCCCAACCTTATTCCTCTAACAAATATATTAATCACAAGTGCACTTGAAGGTTTTTAGGGAATTACCAATGGATACAGGATTTCAAATCAACATTTAAATATATCATATAGAATGAAATTCATTATTTGGGTAAGCAACGATTATCAAAATATACATGAACCTATTACAGTATATTCGTATTCATTTATTACATAGAAAATTAAATAGCTAATTCCCATAACATTAGGTGAAATGAAACTGCATAACTATATCACGGTAAGCCATTTCATGTACACATTCAATGTATAAATATACTTTTGAAACCATTTCAACATATAGGAAATTACCATTATTTAACAAGATTTATAATATCTCATATAATAAAATTATTTTATATTTACACCTGGAATCATTAAGTGAGGAGGATTATCTACTCACTTTAGAAATTCCTTAGAAAACTAAGTTAGCTAAAGCTCTAAAATCTGACGTTGGTGAGCTTATTCTATCCAAAGGAATATATCTAGATTAAGGGCTCGTTTGGATGAGCTTGAAAAAAAGTGCTTTTTTTTAAGCTCTAATTTCCTGCTTCAAAAAAAAGTCAAAAAGTACTTTTTCTTGAAGCAGAAAATTAGAGCTTAAAAAAAAGCACTTTTTTAACTTTTTTTTTGCTTTTATTTTTTTTAAAGTTTTTTTGTTTCTTTTTATTTTGAAAAAAAGCAAATTTTTTTTTAAGAAAAAAGCCTATCCAAACGGGCCCTAAATGCACAAGAAAAATTTCAACTTTCATCAACTTTGCACAGTAAGGGTTTCAACTACCCATCTTGAAAACTTGTTGTAAAGTTACTATAAAATAAATCTTTTATTCTAGAATTACTCACCACTTTCTAGAGTGTAGGTGGGGAGCTCGACTGAAGCTGGATCGCCACTGATGAACCTATGGGAGTCGTTAACTAAACTATACTATTGAGGGTTTTAACATAAATATCTTGAAAAACTAGCTATATGGTTACTATAAAATAAATCCGATGATTTAGGAATACTCATCAGAATTTGAAATACCGATGGCCAGCTCACCGTGAGCTAGGACGTCATCGATGTGCCAATGTAAGTGCAGGCCGAAAAGCACTGCTACAGGGGAGGGAGAGCTCCGCTAGTTAAGCAGTGCGATGGAAGATACCAGAGAAGAAGCTCGCTGGCCGAACAAGTTAGAAAGCAAGAATAGGAAGAACACATGATCAGAGTGGCAAAGGAAGGACACCAGTGCAGGAAGAACTCTGAGAAGAAAGGAGTGCTGATCGAGAAGGAAGAAACTTCGCCAGAGAAGAAGCTTGCTAGCTGCAGCCTGGCATGCGGCAATAATAATCAGAGATAGAGAGGATCGTCGGCAACTGCAATAGAGGATGGCACCGGCAGAAGGTTCAGGAGAGAGAGAGGATGCATGCATGGGAAGCTTTAGGAAGCAAGGAAACCAGCTAAAGGAATTTTTATATCATAAAAGAAATGGGGTAAATTGCATTTTGACCCCAAAGACTTTTCACTAACTTCAAATAGGTCCTTTTGGGAAAAAAGAAATTACAATCCGACCCCAACTAATTTTTGAAAGTTTTCACTTTTATCCCTCTGAAAATTTTTTTTCTTTTTTTTTAAGGTATTACAAGTTCTTCTCCCTATCAAAAGAATTCGTCCTCGAATTTTAGGAGCATAGTCATAAGGAGTGAAAATCCATACCATCATATTACTTAAACAACTAGAAGTATCTATAAGCTAATTTACAATAGTGATACCCATTAGGGCATCCTTTATTGCTAAAAGCTGCAATTATGTGAGCTTAAAAAATCCTATACAGAAAAATATGGATAAATAGTATTGAGGATAAAAACAAGTGATGGGGTATAGATATGCAAGTGTAATAAATATATATGTACTGATGGAGATAGAAGAAGTGAGGAAAAGGAAACAATTGTATTGGTTTTAAGAAGAAGGAGAAAGAGTAAAAGGTGGTTCTAGTTTTAGAGGAACTCTTACCAGACCTTCAAGGACATTCTGATTCAAACATCAAGCTGAACATGACTACCTTGTCTGATGCAATATCCATAGCATTGAATTTTCTTTTCAACTCAAGTTGGCACCCACAGCTTATGTAGGATAACACAACAATAGTCTGGCTCATACAAAATGATTGTGTTCGTAAGGTTGATTGAGGCTAGGGAAATTTAATGGTCTACTCATCTAGGAACCGTAACAAGATGGTGGTTGCGATTGATCTCAGACAACAATGTTATTGGTGAGAGGAAAGGACTTGTAGAACTCTTCGACACTTATTTATAATCCCATGGAAAATTGTTGAATAGGTGACCAAAATAGGATAGCCAAGAATCATAGTTTGTGGAGTACTATAGTTGGCAAGACAGGTTGGAGCAGCTAGATGCAGCCCCTATATAACTGCTGAGGGAGAAAGGCCCATTCCAACAATGGAAGGTTAAGATTTTGACTAACATCAAGTGTATGAGTGATTGTCCTGTAGTAGGACCAAACAACTAAATAGACTCATGCCCCTTAATCAAAGTAAGCTGATCAATGAGCAACTTTATCTAGCTGAACCAAAAGGACTGGCCAAAGAAGTCGGTCCTGCCAAAAATAAGAAAGTAGTCGAACGGAGCAAAGCAAAGTTATGTAGTTTGAGCAGGGCAGATTTCCACTGCCTTGCCCTGGCAAGCATATCCAATCTGAACATTTTCTACTCTTTTTACATCAGCATCTACCAAAGTTTGGATCATTTGTGGGTGAACAACTAAGGTTATCACCACTAAAGAATGCAAAAGGAGCAATAGAACATGACATTGAATGTCACACATGGATATTAAAGACAGTAATAGCCACCATACCAATGGTAATAAAAGTAACTGCACCAATAGTAATAAGGGCAAAGATATTGAGTACGATAATCTTATAATGCTAATTCTGAGACAAAAGTCTGAAGTTGGAGTTAGAAGAATTAAGATTAAGGACAATAGGTTTGGCATGATTAGAAAGACATGAATGATTAACAACAGAGCCACATAGTGATGGATTACCAAACATGAATGAGGGAGAGATGGTATTAAAAAAGCCACTAGATGGTAACTCACCTTACAGGCGGTTGTATGAGACATTAAAGAAAATAAGATGAGATAGATTTATCAAATCCTTAGGTAAACTTCTAGAGAACTCATTCCATGACAAGTCTAATGTACTCAAGTTTGGTGATGTTTGCAATGGCTATAGAGATTGAGCCAATAAGCTTGTTGTGGGAATGAATCAAAGATGTTAGGAATGAGCACTTTTCAATCTGGATTGGAATCCTCTCACTGAGGAAGTTTTTTTTATAACCTTAGTTCACCAAGTGAAATTGTCCCTTCTATTTCAGAAGGAATGTTTCCATTAAGCTTGTTGTCACTCAAATCAAGAATGTACAAGGATTTAAGTTCCCCTATGCTAATCGGGATAGAACTAGAAATATTATTGATGGATATATTTATGGCTTGCAAGCTTCTAAGACCCCCAATAATGGGTGGAAATTCACCAAAAAAATGCATTTGATGATCAGTCCAAAACCTAAAGACCATGACAAATTACAAGTACAGATGATGGCAACGATGGAAAAAGTCACAAGAGATGCTGGAAGTAATAATAAAGTCAGTGATACTAGAGCCCATAATGCTTCTTAGTGGAAGAGACCATAAAGAAGAGGTGGTGATGGAGGTGGACTATAATAATTCTAGGACCCCAAATTTAAAGAATGATGTGATTTTTTTTTTGTCCAGTACTAGAGAATGTATGAAATATCATGTTCTCATGCAATAGAGAGGGATGGGTCACAGGTGATTAACTTGTGATTTGCACATAGTGGTGGAACTTAAAAACTAGGATTCAAAGGAACCATTAAAAATGTATCTGGTGGTTAGGGTAAATAGGCATGATAACCTGGTAGACCACCATGATGAGGGTTAGTAGTAGGAGCATTTTGAACAGGTGGTGGTGAAGTACCTTCTTGAAATGAAAGAAAGGAGATGGAGCTTGTAGGCATTATTGATAAGCAACTTGCATGGATGTCTAGAGACTTTGTCCAAATTAGGACCATTATTCACTTGATTATATGCTTCAAACACGTTGACTCAAATCTGATGTTCAATGGACTCTAATAACGTAAAAGTGAGTTCACATAAAATCCAATCATTAGTATTCTCATCCCCTATCCAAGCCTCTAGATAGTCCCTAGTTAAGCACTCACACTTCTATCATTCTCATTAACAATCTATAATCCCTTAACTAATAGCCAGTTCTAAAGTTTACAATGACCTTCAAGGATTTACAATTGGTATTCTGTAATCTAGATTTTAGGAAGTAAGAGTGGAATCAAAAACCAACAAAGTGGGCCTATTGACCTTAAGTAAGAATAGTTATGTATATAAATCGGAAGATAGGATTTGGGAAATGCATAGATTTTCAACGTATTCATGGTGTGGGCATCAACATATCTTTATTCATGTATTGTGCTCCCAAGTGCACTAACAAAAACTCGATATGCTTATCCCATCTTAGCAGTTAGAGACCTCTATCATGCATCTAAACTTTAAACCAAGCTCTAATACCAACTTTGTCATGCCCCGATCAATAGAACGTAACCGGCGTAGAAGGTTACCATCAGGAAATTCCTTTCCATCAAGAAACCCCCTGTAAGCCTTACAATGTAAATAATATACAAATGACTCACTATTTCATCCACGATGAAATTTTTAAATATTAAATTCTAATAAAAATTCAACAAAGTTCCCTCTGTTTTCTGAACAACTGACCACAAGGCATGTGCAACAACACAAGAGCTACATGCCCATCACAACCTGTATAACATCATAATAATATGTAGTGGCCTAGACTGCACAATTTACATCCTATTGGGTATCCAATAATTATACACAATACATGCATATACAATCCTATCAATTGCCAGACTTTACACTATAATTATACCTTAAATCTCTGCAAGAGGGGTCCACTCAATTAATGAGTAGATCTAAGTCCAGAATAAGGTAAAGGGGTTATAGGTGTGTCATTAGGCTATAAAAAACATGAAAAGAGAGGAGTGAGTCACATAGAAATTTAGTGAGTAAACAATCTCATGATGACCTAAAAAATCCCATTTAAAATCATGTTCAAAAGTATGTATGTAAATATAAATATAGCCATAGAGGTATGCTTACACATTCTATAGCCATAATCTTAATATACATTTGAAAACCATAATTCAACAAGAAAGTCAAGTAATTGAAAACATGATATTCAACAATGTAATAGTAAATAAGAGAGAAGAACCAGTAACTTTCTAAAATTTCATTAAAACTCAATTTAGTAAAACATTTATAATAATTATTTCAACCAATTACCATTAGGATCTAAGAGTAATTTCCTACAAGCAACTGACTTAACAATATCATATCAAATGTAGCACATATCTCCGTCCTGCCTTATTGCACCATACATATCTCTGCAACCTTATTCCTCTAGCAAATATACTAATAACAAGTGCACTTGAGGGTTTTCAGTGAATTACCAATGGATCCAGAATTTTAAATCAGCATTTTAAATATATCATGTAGCACAAAATTCATTATTCGGGTAAGCAACAGTTATCAAAATATACATAAACTTGTTACAACATTTTCATATTCATTTATTACATAGAAAATAAAATAGCCAATTCCTAAAACATAAGGTGAAATGAAAATGCATAACTGTATCACGGCAAACCATTTCATGTACACATTTAATGTATAAATATACTTTCAAAACCATTTCAACATATAGGAAATTACCATTGTTTAACAAGATTTATAACATGTCATATAATAAAATTATTTTATATTTACATCTGGGATCATTAAGTAAGGAGGATTGTTCACTCACCTTAGAAATTCCTTAGAAAATTGAGTCAACTAAAGCTCCAAAATCTAACACTGGTGAGCTTATTCTATCTAAAGGAATATATCTAGATCGAATCCAAAAGAAAAATTCCAACTTTGCATAGTGAGGGTTTCAACTACCCATCTTGAAAACTTACTATAAAGTTACTATAAAATAAGTCTTTTATTCTAAGGTTACTCACCACCTTCCAAAGTGCAAATGGGGAGCTCGACCGAAGCTGGATCATCATCAGTAAACCTATGGGAGCCACTGATCGAACTACACTATTGAGAGTTTCAACATAAATATATTGAAAAACTAGTTGTAGGGTTACTATAAAATAAATCCGATGATCTAAGAAAACTCACCGGAGTCTAAAGTACTGGTGGCCAACTTGTTGTGAGCTAGGACATTGTTGGTGTGCTGAAGTGAGTGCTGGCTGAACAGCACTGCTATAAGGAGAGAGAGCTCCATCGGTTAAGCAGTGTGATGGAAGATGCCGGAGAAGAAGCTTACTAACTAAATGCGTTAGACAGTGATAATAGGAAGAAGACGTGATCGAATCGATGAAAGAAGGATGCCGGTGCAGGGAAAACTCCGAGAAGAAGGGAAGGCCAATCGAGAAGGAAGAAACTTTGCCAGAGAAGAAGAAGCTTACCAGCTGGAGCCCATCAGATGGCAACAACGACCAAAGACGAAGAGGATGACTAGCAACTGCAACAAAGGATGGCATCAACAAAAGGTTCAGGAGAGAGAGAGAGGACGCACGCATAGGAAGCTTTAGGAAGCCAGGTGAAGGAATTTTTATATCATAAAAGAAATGGGGTAAATTGCATTTTGACCCTAAGGACTTTTCATCGACTTCAAATAGGTCCTTTTGGGAAAAGTGAAATTATAATCCGACCCCAACGCATTTTGAAAGTTTTCACTTTCGTCCCTACAAATTTTTTTGCTTTCTTTTTTTTTTTGAGGTATTACAATTAATTGAGATTTTCATCTTAATTGTTGGTATTGTTTTCTTTTACCCAATTCTTAGTTGTTTTTAGGTTTATAAGGTTGATCAGAAACTGGAGATATATGGAAGTAGTTGATTTTCCCTTACATCTTCTATTAGTTGTAAGGTTAATTACAATTAAGTTAAAAGTGTAATGTTATTATATCTGTAGGTTTTACAAGAGCCCAATGTAAATGTTATTGTAAACTAGTTGTTCAGGAGCCCAGTTAAAATCCTATTATAGTTAATAAAAGAGATCATCTAGTTGAAAATTGATCTAGTAGATGTAAACTTTATCTGTAGCTTCAAGTGAAATTAAACCACTTTAAAATTCTAGTGTTCTTGATTTATCTTTCTACATCTTTCTTCATTGCATTTTGCTATTTTGATTTTTTATGACATTACTACAATTCTGATATAATTCTGCTATAATTTTGATCTATTACATTCATGAATTAATTACAATTCTGTTAATTGTTAAATTGAATTTAATTTGATCAATTGACAATTGAATTCTTAATTCTATTAGTGACTACAATATTATTTGATCTTCCAATAGAATTTTATTTTAATGCCTTATGATACAAGAATCCAATCTTAAAAACAAAAAAAGTATTTTTACAAACGTAAATAGGGCAAGATTTGTACTTTTAGGACCTTCACCTTGGCTCGATAACTTGAGGGTTATCATGATAACTTGTGAGTTATCTCGTGATCTTATCTACTTGTGACATGTAGTCAAATGGATGGTTTCATTTTTGTGCCTAGGGTCACACGCCCTTATTGCAAATATCCATAGAATGTATGAGTTTAATCTTGTTATTTTTTAGTTTGGGTTGTTTCATTTGATTGAAGTGGTCACAAGTTTCATCTAGTGAGTGGGAGTTGTTAAAATATTTAAGCTAGTGAGCATAAATATCCAAATATGCGCACAAGATTACATATAATAGATTTAGTTATTGGTGAAGCTACTAGGTATTGGCACCTAAGTAGTATCTTCTTTGTGAACCTTATCATCAATATTGATCCATTCTAATTAGTGATCAATAAATCTTATGATGCAATCTTAATCCACATGATAGTTATATGGAATAAGAAAGAAAAGGCTTTCTAAAT
>JANHAO010004995.1:0-23305 GCA_026873985.1 Saraca asoca | reverse complement strand
TCTTCATGAGAGTTGTAGATCTATCTCTTAGATTTCCTACAAGATAAGAATCACATCAATTGGACAAGTATAGCTCAAGTTATGCAAGAATTATAGAAACTACTCCAAAATGGCCGAAAATGCAGAAAATTGCAAAATGTTGCCAATTGACACTAAATTCCAAATACATCTTAACACAGCTGGAAACATGACATTTTGGCTCTTAAATTACCAAGTATGAGGGCAATTAGATGTGTTAAATATTGTGTTATCAAAGACTAAGGCTTCTCCCTCTAGATAGGCTGTCAATTACCACACTCTTGTGAGTGGTTTGCATTCCTCCGAATGCTACTATGAATGAGCGCATGATCAACGTCCCAACCACGCAGCAAGTCCTCCGACTTCTGCACTCGATGCACCAATAATGTTCCCTTAGTTGCACGGACTATCGCTCAAGAGTCGCTTCAATCTCTTGCTGCCCTTATGGTCGAGTCTTTGACAGCGTCTCATCACAAATCCGAAAGTCTTTCGCTTTGTTTACAACCCTCATAAGCCTGGACAAGCCGAATCTAACCAATTGTCCAACTTAACATGATGAGAGCTTACTTCCCACCATCCGACTCTTCAGCCGATTCACCCTGCCTACCAAGTCCTCTTGCCTACCCATTCCCCCTTGCTGACTCCTCTCGAGTGCTTGGCGAGAACTCAGGCGCTTAGTAAGACTAGCGCTTGGTGTGAAGCCAAGTTCGTGTGGCTGCCCGATCTGCTCTTCAGCAATCGACCTCTGATACCAGATGTTACGGACCGGTAGCTCTCTAACTGAAATCGTGCGGCGCATGTTACCACTCTTGGCCAACATGTCAGCCTAACTCGAAAATCCCGGAAGCTCAAGCCACACTTGGATAGATATCGGGCATTGCGAACCATGCACACAAGTCTGAAGGCAACATAAGCTAATAAACCAAAGCACTAACGCAAATCGAAACAATCGAGCCTCAAGAACATCCCACACAGGTAGCCTCTGCGGCACAACTGGCAAAAATATAAGGACAATCGAATTTTATTGATATATGCCTCATTACATAGTTAGGAGTGTGTAGAGGAGGATTAGGCCTCCACACCCCTTAATCCCCACAGATAGAGTGCCAATGAGCCCCAAATGATCACCCGACAGGGCCCCGATTAGGCATCGACCAGGCACCGACAAGCTGCCGACACTCCCCCCCTAAAGAGTTATATGAGCCAAAGGCCTTCTGCCATAAGATGACATACTTTTTTCAAGCTGACATAAGGCCTTTTCTCCTAGTTCTGGGTGGAGATTTTGCGCCATAACCTATTGACGCGAAGATAAAAATGCGAGGATCGCGGCCATGTGCTTTCCGACTCGCACTGGACAAGTGGACCCTGCCAAAATTACACTCAAAAGCTAAAAACGGCAGAAAAATGAAAAATTAGTACACAAGTCGGATTGCTCCCAAATTTGAGCCACAGGACCCTCATACCATGCTTAATTTTTTCACAAAATTTAGTGTTAAACTGAGCATGTTTGCCCCCTCAAAATTGGTCACAAAGTCGACTTATGACACTAGACATAAGGTCCATCACTGCCACCGCACCATAATGACAAACCTGCAACTTTATTTCACTCGATCTAACATTTGAATTGCTCTAACCCTATGCCCTCTATTGCCTTTTTCCTTCTCAAACCCTAGCTACTTAGCTTTGCGACATGCCTACCAAGACAACAATGACGAATGAGTACCCACTTCTTCCTCCAATGTGCACTAACTTTCTCTCTACCAGCATTAACTTTCTCTCCTCAAATTATTGATAATCTTCTTTATTAATCGCATGCCTACTTGGTGAGAAAAAGAAATGTAAGGCTGATTTGATGAGGGAGAGTCAAAGAGAGTGAAGTACAAGGGACTAACTTGCAAAATTATAAAATTAGAAGAGGATAGGAATAACATGCAAAAATGGATACTTGAATTTAAATTGTAACTTTTTTTTTTTTCTGGCTAACAAAAACACAATACTGAATGAACCAAATAAATAGTGATCGTTGAGCCATGTCACTAGGATTTAATACCTTAGTTTTGTACTAGGGCATGCAAATCCCCACCAAATTTTGACCTCTTTTTGGGTGTGCGGAAAATGTATTCAGATGTATGAAAAATAAATATAAATAGGACCTAAAAAATTGAAAATTTGAAAGTTTTTCATTGTTAAATTTTTGAGGAAAATATGTGAAAGAAAATTAAGAGATAGAACGTGTGACAATTATTTTTTCTTACCATTAAGATTTCAGGAAAAAAAAATCTTTTATTTTCTATTCTAACTAACTCTTAAAAAAAATTACCCGTTTCTTTTACTAATTTTCTACCCCAAACATAGGATAAATCAATTTAGTCCCAAAATTTGCATTTACTTCAATTAGAATCCAAATCTATTAATTATGCATTAGTTACATTCCTTAGCACCTTTGTTTTATATGAGTTTAGTATTTTCCATAACAGTTTGAGACAATGCTATTGTTGCAAATATGGTCCATTTGATGTTCTATATATACTATTTATATTGTAACTCCAAACCAACAAGCGTTTGTAGTCCAACGGTTAGGATAATTGCCTTCCAAGCAATAGACCCGGGTTCGACTCCCGGCAAACGCAAGTTTTACTTTTATCTGCTCATCAAGATTAAGTAAATTTCAAACCGTACACCGCTCAGAAGTGTCAAGTGTGCACCGATACACGTTCTTTTCTTCATCTATTCTATTCTGTCCTGTAAAACAAAAAGGTGCATACAACAAATGACTGAAAATTTGTTCTTTGATAATTTGAAAATATTTATTTGTAGGGTAATGCTTCATGTGTAATTAAAATTTTGTGACTTTTTATTCGTTTAATATAAGAGTAGCAATTTTTGTATTAAAATATAATTGAAAAAATTATATGTACAAATATGCAATAAGTACATAACAAGTTGCAAGTCCATCTTTAAAGTCGTAACAAAAAGGTTTTCAAATAAAGTTGTAAAAAATATAAAAATTTTCACAAAAATAGTGAAAGTACATCTAGAAACATATTTTTTTCCAACCATGTTACATAGCATAACGTTACTTGCATTAATAATATGGTTCCAAGTTCCGGATGTGTGGTGGTGGTATAATTTGGACTCCTCCACGTAAGTTGGATGATTTGTATTTCTTGAAATAAGAAACTGTTCAATAACGAAAACCCTTCTATTCTATCATTCTATGATTAAACTTTATGCGCATTTGTAATATCCTCCAATGCTAGTGTCAATTAAATAGGCAAGTTTTCATCAAATGGCAACCCCAAAAAACCAAGATGGGTTAACGTTAATGAAAATGGTTCTTCCTCCTTGGATAAGCCTTCTGGAGGGCAACTAACAAGATTTCAGGTCTCAAATTTGCTTAGATGCTACAGGGGACCCATATGCAAGGTTAAGGTTTATAGACAGTTACTCTGTTTGGTTCTTTGGACGAAAGGAAAATGAAAGAAAACTGAGTCATTTTGTTGATTCCCTTCATTTTCTTTCTCTCAAACACATATGTTTCTTGGAACCATGTAGCCCTTTAATCAAATTTCCCTTTGAATGAAAACAAGTTAACAATTTTCTTCCCCCCTTCAGTTCTTATGAAAACTTCGTCAGGAAGATCGACAACTAGTAAGAGCCTAGCAGGAAGGTATGATCACCGCACTAAGGGCATCTTGCTGCTGCATGTGTATAGTTTATGAGTCTGCCAGCCCGGCAAGCCGAAATAAGTTACAATTAGACTGACAAAATTAAATTATGGCATTCAGCTAAGCCATTAGAGGTAAGGGCCTCTTAAAAAGTCTTGTCTCTTAATTATAGAGGCACAAAACTCATCCATGTAAATAAGAAGTGATGCAAAGAACACTTACACAGTGATTCTGGATAATGAGCATTTACTTGTAGATGAATATTAAATGTATATACATAAAAGTACAATATCTATTAATGTGTCTAACATTCTATTCTGACTTGTGTAGGTTATGGAGGATATACAAAGATGCAGATGATAAGAATATACAGACTGAATAGCTTAGTAGATCTATTCCTGTGGCTATGGTTACCATCTTGCTCCTCTCAAACATTTTTACAAGAAGAATCATAACAATGACATGCCCCACTTTTGTCTTCAATTCATCCAGTGAGCAAATTTTCATCCATTTAGGCCTCTCCTGAACAAGGTTTTCAGAAAAAAAAAAAAACAATAAATAAAAAAAAAAAGGATGATCACCTGCTCTCTCCTTCTCAAGACATGTGCCAATGTATAGGGATTTCAAATAAGATTTAATCAAGCTAAAGTCAGAAGTACATGGAATTATCTGGAAGTGTGATCATGTATCGTATATAATAAACCTGATTTCTACCAAAAGAAGTGACATCTACAACAATCCTATGCAGACATGTTTAAACAATCAAAATGAGGTTTTGGAATAGAGTGGCCTTGATGCCCCCAGTAACTAATATGGTAGACCCTGTATCATTGGCATTAGTTTGAGGGAAACAATCTTCTATGCACAGTTAAATAGTTGTATAAGACATATAGAGCATGCCAAATTGGAGACACGGAGTATGAGAGGGATTCCTCCATTTGTTAGCTGACAGAGACTTCAAGTTACTTGATTGGTATTGCAGTATAAAATTCTGACAAAGGACAATTCCAATTATGTGCAAGTTTGGTTCATAACCACCTTCTATAACATATTAATCACACTATCAAAACTAACAACCATAATTTGTAACAAGATTACCACTTTAATGAACCACAGTGACAATATTTTTACTTGCACCAAACTTGAATTTTCACAAAGTTATTTTAGAACATATTAAGTCAAGAGAACTAAGATTTAGAGATATAGGTGATTCAGTTTTCTCATAATATATATATATATATATATATATAAATATTGAGGATAGTATGGTAGACATGATTATTGTTTTAAATCAATGAATTTAAAATTACCTTTAAAGCAAACATCCCAAACAAAGAGGAGCCTTTGAGGGCACGGTCAACAGCAGGTGGCACATCAGGAGGTATATTGCTTATAAATAATCCATATAAGCCCATACCAAATATTAACATAACAGTCCCAGCTAGATAAACATCTGCAGCAGAGAGATTCAAGCGTTTATTAGGAGAAAAAATAAAAGCCTCAACAGAAGTGGTAGACATAAGCTTATTCAGCACTAGGACACTAGGACAAAAATGGAAGTTTCAAAGATGTGAAAACATAAAATAGTAGTATGATACTTGCAGGAGCTCCACTGCCATTGTATCTATAAATATGTATGTTATAGAAGATGTAGATGTGCTCTTTGAGAACAAAAATGAATGTCATACATAAAGGATTAGAAAATTGAATTTTACTCCAATATCTAAGCAGAGTGCGAAAAACACAATAAAAAAGATCATGGTGAAATAGAAATTTTAGCAAGAGCATGTCTGATATATTACCAATTGCTTCAACCAGTCGTAGAACCATCTTTCCAGTGTGAACTCCTTTAACACAGCTTGACCAATAGACTTTGTATGCATCAATAATATAAATACATCCCTAAAATGAACCAAGACAGTCAGATTATATGCAGCCTTTTCATGACATAAACTCAAGTACTTAACCGTATAAACATGACTCTGGTAAATGTTTCACTGGCATTCAACACCAAACCATGTTAAAGAAAACAGGGTCTTCTGAGGTGAATCAATATCCATAAGGCATCGAAGGTTCTGCAACAAATAATTTTATACATTAAGGGTGTTATGAGGCTATACATTTAGAAAGCACAATAGTGAACCCGCCAAGGAACCTCCAACAGCAAAAAGTGCCAAGAAGCGGAAGTCGAAAATGACCTGTTCAACAAAGGAGAACCAAAGAGCTCTGAATTATAGACGAGAATGCACAGAAGTATCCAACTATCTTCAGTATGAAAAAGGGGTGCATGTTTCTTCTTAACAACAATATTTGGTCTACAGTGAACGAGATCCCTCATGCTTCCAGTGAATAAAGATTGTTATTTGTCCTTCAATGTAATTCAGAAGTTAAAGTCATATATGAAGGTTTTCCACTATTTAGCCTAAATATTCAATCTTTCAGACTATGATATGTATATGACAGTTGAAATAAATACAATTTTAGACTCACCAGAAGCCACTTAAACAAATGTGTCGGGAATAGTTATAGATGAAGAAGGAAGAGGCTAATATGCCCATTAGCTCAATGCCCCATATTCCAATCGATTAATTTATTGATAATTAACAATTTCAAATTGAGGTACTAGCTGTGTTGTGCTTTTTACGGTTGCAACTTGCAAGTATTGCAGAGTTAAAATGGGGGTGGTGGATGTTGTGACCATGATTTTTCACAACTCCCACAAACATTTTTAACCATAAAACCGTGGCCACAACACATGTGATTTAACATATTGTTGCAATTGTAGTCCGCGATTTAAAACCCTCACAAACCATAGATCAGGAAATCTTTTGCCTGTACTCCAAAAGTCAACCCGCGTGCAGTATCCAGTTTTCAAGTTAAAGCACCAAGGAATACACTCTCTCTGCTATTCTCACTTCTATTGACAACATTCAAGATTTTTTTTTTTTTTCTGGCCACAAACATACAAGATTTCTTATTTTGTCAATCTGACAAACGACTGAGTTGCAAGTTCATCGGTACAACCAAATAATAGATCATAGAGCAAATTTTAAGTTTTTATGTTCCTTTAGAATTTTTACCCATCAATTAATAATGAAAGAACATTACTAAAGGAAGAGTAAAGCATATAATGACAGAACATTACCCTTTCAATAGAAGACTCAGTAGATTGAACTATCCGAGCAATTGGGTTGCCATTAGGGTTAGCAAGTGTGTACTTCAAGCTCGGCTCAATAAAAGGCGTGGATGAACTAGTAGCTGAAGATGACACCGTCTGGGACGGTGCTTTCGATTCGGGGGAAGATGGAGAAGAAGAAGAGCTTAAAGAAGCACGGTTATGAGAAATTCGACGGTGAAAATTTGAAGAACGGCGAATTGGAATTGGGAGAGAGGGTGGAGAGCTATAGATTAAGGTGTAGAGAGCCATGGAGGACAGGAGTGCGCTAATGAATTTGATCAAACGTGGTGAATTGGCTGGACACACTGTCTTTCGTTACCATCTTATGGCAGTTTGTCTCAAAGGGACAACAGCCACATGGGAACGACCTTTTTCAGACTGTCGGGAAACATAGATATCTTCATTTTTTTAATCGATTTTATTTTCATTTATTTATTGTTACTAGAATCAATCCAACATATATTGTCGTCCACCAACCATCAGATCAGGGTGGACAATAGAATCAATTCAACTTACGTTATTTCAAAACAACTTTATTTAATTTAAATTTGATCTGATTTAAATTTTTTTATAATTTTTATAGCCGAATCCCTTTTTAAAAATGTCATGATGTGATTTACACCTAATTTTAATATATATAATATAATTAAAATCTATAAATATATAAGATCTATTGATATTTATATATTAATTATATTTAATATATATTAAAAAAATGTACGTAAAAAATTATCATATACTAACTCTTAATAATTAAGATTTGTGTGTGTATGAAACATATTATATTAATAAAATATTTATTATATAAATATAAAATAGGGCTTGATTCAATTTCTTAAATGTAAATCTAAATGTGATCCATTTAAAAAATAGAATTAAATTTTTTATTCAAATTCAACTCTTAAATTTAATTACATAATTCAAATCCTATTTAAATTAAATAAAACTCGGATCAAAATTCGAATTAGGTCATATTTACCCACCCTTAATTTAGAATCAATAAAAAATGCATTAGAATATGGTTTAACCCAAAAAAAAAAAAAACAAAGTATTACTATGATAACAACTCAATTGTTTATCTAAAATTTGTCACTTTCAAATATTTTGTCTAGGGCTTTATAATTCTTTTTTAAAAAAATAATAAATTTTGTATAATAAGTATATAAAATTTTGTATCTCTATCCATAATGTAACACAAAATTTTTAATACTTTAAAATTTTATAATAAAATTATCAAATTTATGAATAATAATTATGCTTCGTAACACCTGAAAAAATTTATGAAAATAAAAAAAATTAAAAAATAAAATTAAAATAGAAAAGGACTAGATTGAAATATCGATAGGGATTAAATTGAAAAGATTTGTAGAAACTGGACCTTAGTTAAGACGGCACAAAAATTGTGGGCCTTAGTGTAAGGTGATGTAGATTATAAGGGCCAAAGTGTAAAATATAAATATAATATTTATTTATAAAAAGGAGGGGCCTGGACTAGCCGGTGCCCCCTCCCGAATGGCTTCTTCTTACCCGGCCATCTTTTCTCCTCTCTCTCGGGTTTTCTCCGAAATATTCCGGAGCTCACGTTCAGCCGACGTGATTCCGACCAGTTGTTGCCTTCCAGAGCTTTGCTTCTGACTAGGGGAAGCTTAGCCATGATTTTCCGCTATCCCTTTTCCCCTTCTATCAAAGTATGGTTCGGCACAACAGAAGCTCCATTTGGTTGGAAATGGAGATTCTGGCACAGTAACTCCATCTAACTAGCCTCCCTTGTTCACGATCATTTTTCTCGGTGTTCCCTTGGGCCAAAAGAAGCTCACAACAGTTCGGCCATCCTTGTCTCCCCTGCCTTTTACTGGTTCGGCCAGCCATGGGATATGGGCCGTCGATGACGTTCTGGCCAGCGGCAAGCTGACTGGTGGACCTCTGGAACACAATGAGTAATGCTAAATCATCCAATTTATTTCGTAGTACTATGATTGAAAGTTATCAAGAAATTGTGTTTAAGCTTAAATATATATAATTGATGAAAAATAGGAAACTTTGTTGTTGTTTGATTCTGATGTGATATGGATAAATTATAGAAATTGTAATGTTTGAATTCCAACAACTTTTATAATTTGAATGTGTGATGATAATCTATTTTACTTATATGAATAAATGCTAGTTTGCTGTATAAATTCTGGTTTGCTAAGTGATTTTAGTTGCTGAAAGTTTTACAATTTGGATATAAGTTCAGAGAAATGATTATGAGTGAATAATCCCACCCTTGCAAATTGAGTTCTGCATTGAGAAGTAATTTTGTTGATTATTAAGTTATAATTTTTCAATAATTTAATTACTGATGATGATTTATTCTAAGGTATTAATTGTATTTAAAATATGCATTTTTATCTTATTTTATTATAAGAGTTAATGAAAACAATTTGAATAACTTGAGATCCTGGATTCAATGGAAACCTATTGGTAATCTGATAACACTGTGAACAGACTGTATGGCTAGATAATACAGAAAAGAAAATGGCCTGAATGGCAATAATGATAATAGCCCAAGAGGCGGTATTAGCCGGTTTGACAGAATGACAAAAGTGACCATTGGATATGAATATATTCAATACGTGTAATAAGTAAAAAGGAAATACTAATGATATCACGATTACCAATAGGAGTTTCTGTGGAATCCAGATGTTGATTTTGTTTTTCTATGTTTTGATTGAAAAATGGAAATGGAAATGATTTAGTTGGTTTTGAAAATACATTGATTAAATATGTTTTGGTGCTGTTGCTTAACTGAATACGAAATTTCTTGCTACATGATATATTTAAAATGATTTATTTAACTGAGGATCCATTAGTAATTCCTTCGTAACCCGTAAGTGCACCTGTGTATATCAGTTCTGATTTGTAGGAGAAATAAGGAAGAGATCTGGCCAGGTTTGATGTGGTTGGACTTAGAGATTCGGTTCTGGTTCCCTGTTGGATTCTTTTGGGTTTGGAACCACTCGATAATCCCAGGAAATCCTCAAGTGCACTTGTGACCACCCAATGACAGTTGGAGCAATAAAGGGGAGGGTGTTATCTAATAAATATAACTGATTGGTGTTATGGATGGTAAAGGGACTATCTGATCGATTCTGGTTACTATTGAAATTATTTGGATCCAACCAATATTTCCTTAAAGAAAAAGAAATACATTTTGAAATATTTTATTTGATACATAAATATCATATTTATGAAAAAGCTATTTTAAGAAATACATGGGTTTTCTCTCACAAGAAAAAGTGTGAAAGAGTTTTTAGAAAAGTTTTGTTTGTTGTAAACTTTGTTTAACAAAGAATATTTGGTTTCACAAGAATAAGCTTTTGAAGGATTTCAGATAATTGATTTGTAAACAAAATTTCAGTTTTTGGTGGGACTACTTGCTCACTAGATTTTTGAAACCTCCTCAAACGGAAATACAAAGAAATAAAATAGTAAAAGTATAAACAGTAATTAATAATAATAAATATGTGTTATATTAGTTTGTATTTCTAATGCTCAGTAGGATGAATATCTAGTTTAAGCCACCACGTGTTTGATTTATTGTTGCGTATGCTTTGCTGGCATATAGCTCATATTATTTGTCTGTGAATGCTTTGTATAAATTGGTATTGTGATTTGGCTGTTAAATAGGAATATTCATTGTATTAGGTTTGTGATTGAGTCCTGGATGTCCAGTAGGTTGTTGTTGTCTAGACTGGGCTACTATGTATTTGTTATTTGTTATACAGGTATTGATGGGCGTGTGACCCTTGTTATATAATAAGGTCATAAGTCTGGGTGTCCAGATTATAGGAGAAATTCTGTTGGATTTTCGATAGAAAGAGATATGTATTCAGGAGTTAGAATACATAGTTAGACTTATAGGAGGTTTCCTATGAGTGACCTTCTATGCCGGTCACGTATCCTCTGGGTGGGTCGTGACATGCTTCCTACAAACCATGTACATGTATCAATTAAAAAAAAACCCTTAATTAAGAAAAAGAATGTTGAGATTTATGAACGTAAATCTGAAAAAAAAATTATAAATTTGCACTATTAAATTTAGTCATACCTATAATTAATAAGAATATGCTTTAGTATGGATTTAAAAAGATTTACACTAATACAATTCTTACAACTTTTTTATTTTTTTATATTTTTTGTAAAAAAAAAAATCAAAAACTCTTGCAATGCAACTTTGGTGAATGAAATTTTAGCTTTTTGTATATGTAATATAAAAGAAAAAGTTTGAGTACAAATTTACAAAATTTTGCATAAAAAATATCTCTTTCATAGTGTTTCTATATTTCTGTTATATTAAAGAGAAATACATAAAATCTTTATATACAGTGAAATTAAAAAAAAAATTTTGTATAATAAAATTCATAAAAAAAATTTCTAATGACAGAAAAATGAAAAAATAATAACATCCAGATCGTAAGAATTCTCAACTAACCTTCCCTTGCAAATTTTCCTTCCATGATCTAGTGTCCAACCTTTTCAATTTTTCACACGAGTTAGAATTTTGGTTTAGAAAAGTACATAAAAGAACTAGTTCGTATTCAACAAATTTGATCTACCTGTGATTACTGAAGAATTGATCACAAAAGTACCATGATCACCAATAAAACTCTTTCATATTTTCAATATATCAAAGTTAAAGATGACTGGATACTTTGAAAGACAAATAATAGCCTAGATGAGTTTTTGCTGACATTATAATTAATATATATAGTTACTTTTCTGATATGTTTTTGCTGAAACTTTTGATTTCATGCCTTTGAAGGAATTTCCTTAATGAGAATGAGAATCTTATTGCTTTACTGAAATGAGCTTGTGGAAGTACATAGATAGGAGTTATGAAGGAATTTCCTTGATGAGGAGAATCTTAACCTCTTTTCCCCGACTTAACAGAGGGAGAATATTTAGTATATTTTCATCCAAAATTGTTTCTAAAGTGGCATCAAGCTTTCTTACTCTCAAGAATCATTTATTCCAAAACCTTAAATTACTCGGACAAAAGTTCAAAAATAATTTTATTATATCTTTAACACAACTATAATATAATATCATTTAAGAATTATTCATCTCAAAAGGTTAAGCTATGAGGGGAAGCCAATAAATAATTGTATTATATAGCTGCTGTTGGTTCACAAGAAATGAGATTTTTCTTTGACAAAAACTATTTGTTGTTGGTTCAATTATAAGATATTTATTCAAATTAATTTTATTTAGAAGAGTATTATGCTAGTAATATATATATATATCTTAGCGGTATAATATTATTAACATTATTTGTTAGTGATAATGTGAGTGTTATGATTGTTTGTTATATTTTTAAAATATGTAAATACTCTATCGGTGTTAAGTTTTAGAAATGTAGTATTTATCCTTGTGTTATATATTATGAAGCCTTAAATGCCCTATTGATGGTAGGTTTCATAATGTAATACTATTTGGAATTACGTAACCATTGAGAAAATATTATAGTATTATACTATGTTGAACATATAATTTTGAAAATTTATGATAAATTTCGTAAATTATTATTTCCTCAATCTTTTGTTACCTATGCAATTTACTACAATGAAAACAGTAAATGAGACTAATTATGATAACAGGATTAAGTAGAAAATATTTGGGTTGAATTGTTGATATTATATTTAGTGATCACTAAATTCCATATTTGGCATGGAGAAAGGGAGAGCCAAAGATAGATAATAACTTTACTGGTACATAAGAGCTCTTCGTAAAAAATGGACACATTCAAATAGAGTTTACTTGATAGTTATGATGTATACTAAGGATAAGAATATCATAAAAGGCATTACTGATACTCCAAATGCCAAAGTGATTATAGATTTTGTTACTAATAAGTTTGTAAAGTTCTATAACGCCAAAAAGGATATTACCTCACATTGCTAGATAAACTATTTAGGATGATGTTAGTAGAATCAGTGAGCATATTGTGGAACCAGTATACTATTATAATTGCTCATGAGCATGAAGGTGGACTTAGAAAATAATCAATTGATTTAGCATATTTTAGAGTCTCTTTCGATTGAAATTAATGCTCTTGAGACATTATATCACACCCAAGAAGGTAAGTAGACTTTCAATAAAATAACCTCTATAGTTAGTTAAGCAGAAGATAACATGAAGAATTTAAAGATCTCTATGCTCACTTTGTTTCAGACAGATTGAGTGCTAGGGTGAAAATAAATTACACTCAAAGGAATCTAATTTTGAGAAGCAAGAAAGTTGATTTAAATGTATATCACAGTAAATCAAGATGTTCCACTACCTTTAATAAGATGTTCTGTAAAACACTTCAAGGTTAGATGAAAGCGTAATCATTTGCATTACAAATTTATTATATACTTTAAGAAACAAAAGGAAGCCAAGTGATAAAAACCATTAGTCGGTTTGGAAATAGTAGAAAAGTACAATATGGATATGTAGGAGCAGTTGCTATTTGGAAATTAAAAAGCTAGTTAGTTAAATAATATGGTTTAATACAAAAAAGTTATAATTAATGTAGGGTTTTCAATATTGTGGAATAAGTGTCTAGGTTATATCTCCACAAAATGATGGAGTGATTGATAAAAGAAGAAATTTTTCATGACCTAAACTTATCCATTTTAATGTCTGTATTGATTGTATCAAGGGAGATACTCCCTGCTAGAGTTTGTGTACCAGAATATTGGATGTTTAAAGGTTAATTCACAATAATATAGGTAAAGTGATAATGCCAAGTGCTATAGGTGGATATTGATATTTTACCTTCATTGGTGATTGATCATTTTTTTTTGTTAAGTGAAAATATCCTCTAACAAGTTAGAATCTTTCAATTCTTTTGGGGTATTTAAAGTCAAAATTGAACTCAAAATAATAGGAAAATCAAGTGCTTCAATTCTAATAAAGGTGGTGACTACTATGGATATACAATAAATTGATAGAAATTTTGATTCTTTTATGCAATATATCCAAAATTATGAATTTTGAGGCTAGCAACCTTATACCTGGAACACTTGAACAAGATTGGATTGCAAGAAGGTCAAATTACATGCTCACAGGCATGATCAGATTCATGTTAGTACATTTGATTTCACTAGACTTTGTATAAAGCAATGCTTTAAAGACCGTGGTATATATTCTAAATCAAATCCCTGATAAATCTGTATTTAAAATCTCATATGATTTGTTGTATGGGAAAAACTTAGTTTTAGGCATTTCCATGTCTGCTAGGCATTTTTCATGTCTAGGGTTCTGAGGTTAAAGTGAAGCCATATGATCCATTTATTGAGTAACTTGATCCAAATACTATTGATGATTATTTTGTTGGATGTTGTAACGGCTACAAAAGTAGTAGATTTTATTGTATAATCCACACCACTAAGATTATTAAAGGACCTTGTATTGTTTATTGGTTAGATAGTAAGAATGAAAAATTATATAACATCTCTCTTAGAGAGATATAAGTTGTTATTTCTCTAGCATCATTATTGGTTGATAAAACTGAATTAATTAAGAAAATGATCCAGTATAACAAATGGTAAAACTAACATTAAAAATTGGAAGAGCTTAATGCTAGGCGGGTAGTAGAAAAGAAAAGCCTTTGTGTATCAATAGGATTATGAATGGAGCAATTACCTTTATGGTAAAACTAATTGTCACCATGACTAATCATTTCACCTTTAGTTTGACGAAGAGAAAGACAGTTATGGGTGATAAAAGAGTATATCACATTGGCGTGCTAATTAAAGAGCAAAAGTTCTTTTCTAATACAAAGTCCTATGAAAGGTATACCGAACACAAAGAAAAGACTATTTCTCTTGTTAAGTGTTGAGATAGAAAATTTCTAAAGGAAAGTCACTTAGATTTACATGACTTAACAGTGAAATACAAATTACTAAATCTAGTTTGCTATAGTGGTCCCTATTATCCTAGGCTAGTAACAATGTTCTATACTAACCTAAGAGTAGAAAATGACAAATTATCTACATCAATCATGAGAAATGCAATTAACCTGGATGTAAAAACTTTATGCAAGTTTTTTAGAATGAAAGTAGGATCACAATTTATAACTAGCAAAGATATGGAATAATACTCTAAAGAAGAAGCCATTAAGATGTTATTTCCTAACTCTATACCAGTTGTTACCGTCGATAAGCTAATGATCACTAGATTATTCATGAAGGATCGTCTCCTCCACTACACAATTATGAAAACAATCATATCATGCCATACTAACTCATCCAACATTGTTGAAGATGAAATCTTTCTTATGTGGGCAATGAATAAAAGGTTGGAAATCAACATTACATACCTCATTCCTTCTTGTATGGGTACATTTTTCACAAAGCCAAATTAAAATTTCTTGCCTTATGGAATAGTGCTAATTGAAGTCTTCTCCCATTTTCGTATGCCTCTGTCCTTGGAAAAAGAGGTTAAAAATATGGATAGCGTAACTATAATAAATGAAAAGACTTTACATTAAATAAAACTAAGGTTAATGAATGGAAGATGGGTGAGACAAGATGGATCAGCTTCTGGATGATCTGGTGGTGCTTTAGGCTTTAGTTTTGGTGGTTTAGCAGGCTTACAAAATGAAACATTGACTATTCTAAGGTGCCTTCAACTCTAGCAGACATAGTTTTTTAAGTTAAAGGAACAGTCACACTGGCAGATAAATGAACAGTTAGACTCCATTAAAGTATACATGAATGCAAAAATTAGAGAACTTTACAATTAAACACCATGAAAGGCCTGTTCAATGATATTCAGGATGTTATTACTCCAGATGTTTTAGGTTTTCAATCTAGTTTCATGTTTTTCTTACTGTTTTTATTGTTCCTTTAGCCCATTTCCCTAGTTATAATTGTTCTATAATTGCTACTACTACTTGTGACTCTAATGGATTATTATTTCGGGATTATATATTTGATCTTGATCATTTTTGTGATTTTTATGCTTTTGACTATTGAAATTTTTATGTTAATTTATACTCTTTTCGATATGCCAAAAGAGAGAGTAGTGTGTATTTTGAAAATATAAGTGTTGCATGCCTTTAAGGGGAAGATATTATCTTGAGGGGGAGCCTTGTTCTTTCATATTGAATTTTATTATAAGCTTTGATTATATATTTGCTAACCCCAAAATTGTTTGTCATCATAAAAAAAGGAAAGATTGTTATCCTTAGCCTTTATTTTTCTAAATTGAATATATTTATATTTTGATGATAATAAACTATTTTGGTTGAGCTAAATTGATTTATTTTCCATGGTTTTATTGAAGATGGTGTTAGACTTCAAGTTGAATTAGGCTTTAGTTTGCATATTATATAAAGGTTTAAGATTTTTAGAATTAGCTCAAATTTGACTATGATTTTTGGAAGGTTACCATCTTTTTTTTAAACAAAACTTTTTGAAAAATTATTTCAAAAACATTCCAATATATTGCTAAATAATTTTTAATATTTATTTGGCTAGAAGTTAAGCTTTTGGAGTATTTTTATAAGGTACAAAATAGTTGGAGTGTTCTACAAAATTTTAAAATTTTCATCTCTAGGACTTATGATTCGAATCGATAATTTTAAATTGTTTTTATGATCATGCTCGTGGGAATAGGGGAAGCATTCATGCCTAGTGATTTGGATCATGATTTGAACTAGCTTTTATGCAATTTGAATTAACTTTTTAAACCTTGCTTCATGATTCTAATTTCATGCATTTCTAGACTTACCAAAGGTTTGCAACTTCGAGTGAGCATAATCAAATTTTAAGCTAAATTTTACTGAGTCAAATCTTAGTCTTCAAATTTGAATCTTGCGATTCTACTCAAATTTTAAATTTTAAACTCATGATCATAATCGTACATTCAGTTTTACACATAACCGCTAATTTTTTACTTTGTGTTTTCATTTGCGATAAATATCTCTTTCATACATTTTCACAGCGCAAAAATACATCTCTTCAAAGGCAAACTCTTTCAAATTCATCTATTATTAAATTCTTTATATCCTTTTGTAGATTTGAGCTAGATCTAAGTGATTGTAAACCTATTATGCTTCATCTCTATATCTAGAGTTATTGTATTCTTACAAAATTTCTTTTTTATACAAAATTAAATACTACTGGGTTTCTTAAGGGTAGCCTAACCTAGAGTAAAAGAATGGTTAAACTCTTTTTTTTTTCTTTTCTTTGAGTGAGAATCTCAAAGGGATTTTGCAATTGTGGTTAAACAATTGTTGTATTATGGCTTCTTCAAATGCTAGCCTAAACTTGAAGATTTTGATTAGTGGATTTAAGCTTTGTTGAAAGCTTGGAAGTGGATGTACACCTTGGAATTGATTTCCAAAAGGGAACCACTATAAATGAGCATTCAAATCTCTCTATCCTTACTCATTTATTTTTTATAGTTTACTTTGCTTTGATTTATTATTATTGTTTATCATATTGAACTGTTGATATTATACTGGCTGTTGATTTAATTGTTATATTTGTGGACAAACATTTCTTATTTCCAAGAATTCATTATTTTTGCTAAGTCTTGCAAGGGGATTAAAGCTATTTTTAAAATTGAAAAATCTTAAAATCAATTTGTGACCCTCTCGGTGGAATCCGTAGTTACATTCTAGCTTGTATATTGAAAGCTTAGGATAGGTGATTGGTCTTGTCTCTTTAAAACATGTTTCCATGAATATATTTGACCTTTTAGTGGTTAGGATAAACTAGTTTAAGGCATTAAACAATCTTCCATATTTAATTGAGTTGCACATATAATTGGGTTACTTATCTGGTTATATTCCATCCCCTACATCTCTTAATTTCATTTTCCTAGTTGTAATTAATCTCGTTCATAACAACTTTGAATCAAACATACTCGACTGGCTTATAAATATAACAAGTCTAAAGTATATTCATATAAGTTACAACAAATTGCCTAGAAGAATACCAATTAGGTTCAGCTAACTTCCAAAGTTGATGTCATTTAAGTTGATTAAGAACTATGTTGTAGCAAGCTATTCTAAACTCTTTAGGAGGGGATGGGAGAAAATACAAATTCTTGATTTATCATATAATAAACTCCATGAAAAACTTCTTTCTTCTTTCGAAAATATAACTTCTCTCATCCATGTTCATTTTTTAGATAATGCTATTGAAGGTGTTTCCAAGCTCTATTGGTGAACTCTACAACTTAAAGCATTTTCAAACTTTCTCAAATAATCTAACAAGAAGTCTACTTGAATTTCTTGAAGAAACAAAAAATTGACATTTTGAATATCAACTGCGTAGCCTGAATCTTTGGATTTGAAAGACAACAAACTAGGTGGTAAAATCCAAAATGGTTAGGCAACTAAAAAACCTGGTTGATCTAGATCTTGCAAACAATTCTTTTGAAGGTTCCATCCTTGCATCTTTGTGGTCACTGCCAAATCTTTCTCTCCTAAGTCTTGCAGCAAATAAACTCAATGGGAGTATTCTAATTAGTTTATGACAACTTTCTAAATTGTCGATTTCAAATGTTTCTTACAATCTCTTGATAGGCTTAGTATCTGAAGCCCATTTTTATAAGTTAAGTAATATGAAGCTCTTAGACTACCTTCCAATTCATTCACTTAAATGTCAACTCTAATTAGGTCCCTCCATTCCAAGTCCATTAACTACATATGGGTTCTTGTGATTTAGGGCCTTCATTTCTAGGGTGGCTCAAATTACAAAAAAATGTCACAAGTCTAGACATTTCAAATGCTAAAATTTCAGATATGGTACCAAGATAGTTTTGGGATATGGCCCCAAATTTGTCTATTTTAAACAGTTCTCATAATGAATTACAGGGAAGTCCTCTATATCTACTAATTTTACCTTTGTCTATTGTAATTGATTTCAACTACAATCTTTTTGACGGACCCATTCCCATTCAAAGAGCAAGAATTCAACTGCTAAATCACCCTCATAATCGTTTTTATGGCCCTATTCCAAAGAACATAAGTATAGGCATGCCTTACTTGGCTTTCTTATCTCTCTTTGATAATCAAATCTCTAGAGAAATATCAATATTTTTAAGAGAAATGTTTGTTCTTGAAGTTCTTCACCTCACAAGAAACAACTTAATAGGAAGGATCCTTTCAAGCCTTAGAAATTATTCTTTTCTCAATATACTAGACCTTGGGAGCAACAATCAATATAGAATAATTCATAAATCCTTAGATTAGTTGCGAGAGTTTCAATCACTGCACTTAAATAACAACTTGCTATCAGGGAAGTTGCCATCATCTTTTAGAAATTTAATTAGTTTGGAAACTATAGATCACAGAAATAATGGACTCTTCGATATTATTTCACCTTGGTCGAGAAATGTTGCACATCTTAAAATTCTTAATTTAAGGTCTATTGCATTTTCTAAAAATTACCCTCCAAGCTCTTAAATCTAAATTTATTGCAAGTTCTCAACCTTACAAGGAATGACTTAAGTGGCAGGATTCCAACTAGCTTGGGTGATCTAAAAGTAATGGCTGAAGTGAAAATAATAAACCCAGAATATGAGTTTTATGGAAATTATTACTCTAAAGAAGGCTTGGTAGTAAATTTAAAAGGTCAATCTCTAGAGTACATTCATACACTTTCCCATCTTACTAGCATAAACCTTTCAGGTAATAACTTGTCTAGAAGCCTTCCCTAGGAAATAACAAAATTACCAAATTTAGTGGTTTTAAATTTATCAAAAAACCATATATCATGTCCAATTCTAGAAGATATATTAAATATGCATCAATTATCACCCCTAGATCTCTCAAGTAATCAATTTTCTGGCATAATTCCTCTAAACATGTCTTTCTTATCATTTTTAGGATATCTAGATCTATCCAACAACAATCTCTTAGGTCCTATCCCTTAAACAGATCATGTGACAAATTTTGAAGCATCTTCTTTTGTCAAGAACCCCACTCTCTGTGGCTTTCCCTTACCCATGACATGTCCCTTTGAGGATGATAATGATGATTATTATGGCAATGGAACAAATAACAAGGATGCAAATAATGATGAGTTCATTGATAAATGGTTTTACCTGAGTCTTGGGTTAGGGTTTGAAGCAAGTTTTTTGGTTCCTTATCTTGTTTTAGCAACCAAGAAATCTTGGAGTGAAGCTTACTTTTAATTTGGTGGATAAAGTTGTTAAAAAATTGTCATGATTGAAACATGGTATAGAAAATCAATAAGCATAGGTAGAACTTTGTTTCTTATTTCAAAGTCTAAATTCTTATTCTAAAAAAAAAAATAATAACAACAACAAAAATAAGACTTTGATTTCATGTACTAACTAAAAAAAGTATGCATTGTCTAGTAGAAATCTTTGAGGGAAAGAATTTCATTGCCATTACACACTATATAAATTTATTATAAAACTTAGCTTTTGTGTAATTTAATGTTTTCATCCTTTGGCTCTTATTACATGTAGAAGATATTTCTTTATTAAGGAAACAAAGCTTGTTACACACTATATAACCTTGAAAAATCAGGTTAGGATTTTTTTTTTTTTTTTTTTTTTGTATATCTATGATATATATTTACTTATTTATTGTTGGTAAAAGTAAGTAGTTTCATTTTTGCAAAAATAAAACTAAAATTTGTCACAAATCATGCAAGATTTATTGATTATTTGAATTAAATTTTTATGTAATGACGTTTGTTATTTAAAAAGTTTCTTACATGTAGAGTAATTATATTTATATTTGTATAAAATTTATAGTTAATTTCTTTGAAAAAAATAAAAAGATTTATTTTAGCATTTATTTCTTTTATAGGTAATTATTTTTATTTAATATATAGAGGGCATTTCAGTAATAGAAAAAATTATGAGTATTAGAAAGAAAAATAATATAGGGGTAGAATTAGAAAGAAAAGCAGATGCAATTGATGGGAAAAAAATTGAGTTAGAGGGTCTTAAATTATTAAAAAAAAACTAGAATTTGTTTGTGCATTTGCACAAACTTATCCTTATTTATTATTATTTATTAACTATATTATGAAAACATTTTAATTTATTTTATTAAAATTTTATACATTAAGTGAAGAAATATAAAGTTATTTTAAAATAAAATTGTAAGCTTTTTTAAAAATAATATTTAATATAGTCAATCAATTCTATAATAAGTCTAATTGAAAATATTGATTCATTTGAAAATTGAAAATTTAAAATATATAACAAAATAAAGATTAGATTTTAAAGATATATCTTTCTTTTTTAAGACATGCAAGTTTAAAATTTCAAATTACTTGAAATTTCATTAATGCAATCAAACAGCTAAAAGCCAAAGAAAGTATCAAAGGAGCAAAGAAAATTCTTTCATTATTTATAAACTAATTTACCTTTAAGATTTATATTCAATTACATTCATGGAAAACATTCTATATATAAGAGGTATCACTATACTGAGTATTAAAAAAAAATTATAGCAAACAATTTCTATTTCTTTAATGGAAGTAATATTTGAATAATGATATTTTTATCCCTTGTATTCACTTCTCCCCCACTTCCTTTTTATATTAGGAAAATTTTGTTGACTCATCATTTCTTTTTACAAATAAAAAAAAAGTTTTCTTTTCTTATATAGAAAGGATAGTGAGGGAAAGTAAATACAAGGAAGTGCAAGTAATCTTATTCGTAATATTTTTAGTTCAGGTTTTAGTGGGTACTAGTTAAGAAATATTTAATGATAATAAAAATATAAATTTTTCAAAAATTTATATACTTTTACTTAATTTGCTTTCAATATAATATAAAATTTTGAGAGTAATTTTGAAACAATACTATTAAATAATCTTAACTAGTGTTCCAAGATTAACAAATGTTATATTTTTATTTTAAATATTGAATAATAATTGACATATTTTCTTATTAAATATTTAATTGTGATAAATTTTTATTTAAAAATAATATATTATTATGTTACAATATATTTTTTTAAGAAAATTAAAATAAAATGTATTAATAGGTATTGTAACACGTTAGTTTATTAATATTTTTATTAAATAATAAATTATTGTCATACTATAAATCTATAATTATAGTATTTAATATGTTATAAATTTTCATTATTGTATTAGTTTTGATCTTTAATAATTCTATTGGATAAATTAGGAAGTTAAGTGTGATAAATATTTTTATTAAAAAAATAATAAAATATTAAAAAAGTTACTTAAGTGATGGGTAAAGCAAAAGCAATGGGAAGCTGGAAAAGAGAGAAAAATAAATAAAATATAAGTATAAAATAAAAAAAGTTACCAAACGTGATAGAAAGTTGAAAAAAGGAGAAAAAAAGTAAAGGTGATTCAAAAAATAAAATTAAAAGGAAAAAGAAAAGAGCTACTTACAAGGGTACAATAAAAAAAATTCTACTCGCTTTGTGAATGTAAGTTTGAGAAAAAGTTTATTAAAATAAATAAATTTAAAATAATTCCATAAATTAAAAAAAAAATAAGCCATCAATTCAAATGATTAAATTTTCTTTCGAGGTAGAGAATTTCCATGAATTAAAAAGAATTAAAACCTAAGCAAACAAAAGCAAAATTATAAAAGAAAAACATTAAATTGCCACTTTAAAAGAGGTTATCTTGCTAACTAAGTGACGAATTTGAATTGATAAATTTTCTTTCGATTAAAACAATAAATAAAAAAAATGTTATTTGTGCGAAGGCATAAAAAAATAATAGAAAAAATATATTATGTAACATGACTGATAAGGTTATGAAAAATCACTAAAAAACAAAAAATAACCACCTCTTAAATAATACAATATGCAACTTTTACATCTCAAACATCATTGTATCTAATTTCTTGATAGCAAATCCAACTGCATAACACAATACCTAACTCTTGTTGAGTTTAAGACCATCAAACAAACAAAAAGGTGATATAAGAAAAAAGTTATTAAATTGATTAATGTTTTTCATTTTAAAATTCTTTTTATTTATTTTTTTATTATTGAAATCTCCTTAATTTTCTCCCTATGGTTAAGTAGTCTTCCTCTAATTGTTTAATATCCCGTAAAGTAGCCTTCCTCTAATTTTTTGAAATCTCCTTGATTTTCCCCCTAGCATTAAGTAGCCTTCCTCTAATTGATTGCATATATTATTTTTTTCCCTTAAATCAAGTAATCTTCCTTTCCAAAATTTATTTCTTTTGAAACTCCAACATATTAATTTAGGCCCCGTTTGGTTCAATCTGTGGAAAGGGAAAGGGAATGGAAACTATTATTTACTTGAAATGTTTGGTTCAGTCATGAAACGGAATTAGATTATTTGTGATTATCTTTGTTGTTGTTTGGTTGTTAGAAAATATGATTTGTAGAAATAAAAATACAATCCATTTTATAAATATCAAATTTTATTATTTTTAAAAATTTTAATTTCTTATTTTA
>JANHAO010004994.1:0-23359 GCA_026873985.1 Saraca asoca | reverse complement strand
TAGATTAAATGAGATAACTTCTCACCATGGGCTTCATCTTTGATATGCATATAATCATAAATGCAATGTAAGATGAATATACAACTTTTGATTATCAAATCAACAGAATGTACAGTTATAGATACAATAGAGCTCAATCAAATTGGCACTAGGGCACCTATCAAATTAACACAACCAACCCATCATTGTAGACTCAATTACAAAGTTCACACCAATAATATCTCCTATTGGTCAGGGCGTCAATTTAGGCCTAACAATATAATCATACTTTAATTCACCTATTTTACAATATTGTTATAACATTATGATAATCCAATGTAATATAAATTTAAACTATGATAGTCTAATATAAAAAATTCTATCATTATATAGCTTCTTTCACAAGGTTCACAGCTTGATCCTTGCTCATTGCATTTTGCAAAAAAATGAGAGTGAGTTGGCTAGGTTCATCTGAGTTTAATTGAGCCAAACTAGGCCAACTAGTAGTCTGGGTTTAAGGTATGACCCGGCATATGTGTTTGGCTAATCCATAGGTTAACCAATCCAACCAACTAAGCTAGGTTTTAAAATAATGATTATAACCATGAAATATTGCTAGTTTTATGGAGTTAATAGGCCAAGAGAGGTGAATGTGCTTTTAAAAACTTTTTACTATGATATTGAAAACCAATTGCTTTAAATAGAATTTCTTTTCCATACAAATATCCAAATATAATCAAGATAATGAAAAAAGGCAATTGATGTTAATCATATGAATATAATCATAAAGAAATCATGTGAAGAACTGTAAAATTGTAAGGGAAAGATAGCTTGGCAAAAGAGCAACTTGCTAGCTTTTATGTGTTATGGATCTTGACAAAAAATAAGAGAATATGGGCAAAAGTAATATAATCCTACTATGTAGATTGGATCCTTTATATGGATTAAGAAAGATATTGTTAATCCTCTCTTTAGACATGTTATTTGAAAGTTTTTAGTCACTATTAGTGTTAAACCTTAGACTTTAGTAAGGAAGCATTCACCAAAGGTTAATATCCAATTCTTGTTACCTTTTATTATATCCAAAGGATTTGCAAGCTAAGTCTATTTTAACTCAAAACTTTTTGATAAGGATATAGACATAATCATATTGACTTCTTTTACAAGTAAAGTTATCATCATAGTAATAAAATATTTGATTTAAGAAGATTTCAGCACATGGAGAAAATATTTGGGTTTTAAGTAGAAAGGTGATTAGGGGTGTAAAAGAGATGAGTTGAGCTGAGTGGAGTTTATCATTTTCAAGTTCATTCATTTAATAAGCAAACTAGATCAAGCTCAGCTCATTTAATAAACGATTCAAAAATGATTTCAAGTTCAGCTTGTTTATAAACGAGCTAAGTTTGAGCTACCTTGTTTATCTCTTTAAAAAAATAATTAAATTCAACAAAAATGGAAAGAATCTTTACTCATAATTACAAAACATACATGTCTTAAGTTGTTTGTGTTTCAAAATTCCATTCAAATGTAAGTTATCATTTTATATGCAGATTCTTCACATTACTAAATCTATTCAAACTATTAAATCATTTAACAAATTAATTTACTAGAAAATTAGATATTAAATATTTAAAAGAAATCACCCAATAAAAAATAAAGATAATTATAATTATAGTATGATATTTAAAAATAATTATATGATATTATATATTTTTTACCAAAATATTATGTATAAAATATTATATATTAATTATTATTTTTAAATAAGCTATTCGTGAACTTAACAAGCCAAGCTTTAAAATTCTCAAGCTCGGCTTATTTATTAATTGAGCCTCATTTTATGTTCAAACTCGTTTGTTTAGTAATTAAACTGAGCCTAGATGAGGCTTGAACTCAAATATCTCATAAATAGCTTAACTCAATTATGCCCTTAAAGGTGATGGTCCATTAGAGGCATTTTGAGCTTAAATAAATATGAACCCATTTAAAAACACATGTTGGACTTGCGATTTTAATTAAGATATTATATGGTCCTTTGCATAAAATTATGTATCTATCAAATAAATTCAATTAGTTTATTTGGTTTGGTTTCTCAAGTTTGATGTATCAGTTGTAGAAAGCTTGAAAAAAAGTGTTAATTAGCCTGAATGGAAATTTCTAGTCTTGCTTTTCGTTTGCCACAATTGCTGTCCATGGAAATAGATGGTGCCTAACTCCTTGGGTAGTTGTATAGTTAGTGCTATGTGGTTTAGTTTAGGAGCAATGATAATCACATACTAACTTTCACATTAAATCCCACACTTTTTTGCAAATTTAAAAGACTATCCAGCCTTTTTCAATATAGGTTTCAAAAAAATAATAAGTTATAAGACTTAGTGTGAGATTATCATTGAAGCTCTATGACTAGTGAACAAGATTATCATTGAAGCTCTATGACCAGTGAACTCTAGCAAGATTTCTCCAGAGTAACTATAATCAATTTGTGATAGCTTGCCTTGTGATGAGGTAATCCCTATATTTATAAGATGGGTAGGGGCCATTTGGTACGAAGCTATTGCAAGATTTTTTGTTACCAAACATGTTTAACATGACCTGTGCTCTTATGGAAGACCATTTTTGGTCAATCATGAAGCCTATTGCTTTTTGCTTTAGGATGAACCTTTCTTTTGGGCATTTACAAGTAGGCCAGTTATTAGTTATTTCACTTGCCCCTTCCTTTTCATCCAATAACTGTTTCATTCAAAAGGGTTGCCCTTTTATCTTCCCATTGTCTTTTGGCCTTCTTAATAAATAATAAACAATCATTGTCTTGTATTTTCTCATGGCAAATCAATATCTCTATTTTCCTTTATTTTTTTAGAGCCATTGATGAGATTTTGTTCAGCCTTTGGATCAAAAGTATGCAGATTTGTTTATTTGCCATTGGATGTGAGAAATCCAGGCCATTAGATGTTTACGTATATAAGTGGTTTCTTTTAATTTGAACCATTTTTCTACTTTCTTTTGTTCTTATGTGGTCGCAGCTCTCACACTTCATTTTCTTGATCATGCTAAAGTTCATAACTAGTGCTTCACTGTGTTACTTCAAAGGTACATTTCTTGTTGACACTCTTTCTGTGGCTATTGAAGATATTGAGAAGGCCTCTTGGGAAGGTTCAAAGGAGGCTAAGATGTTGTCTTACCCTATGTACATGATAGGTTTTAATGCTATAGAAGAGCCAATTCACTTTTTTTAATCGAATGTTAAAATTAAACTTGAGAAAATATCCTCTAATATGAACATCAATAAGATAAGGGTTGCCCAGAGTACTAATCCTTGATTTTATGAACTTTGTATTATTTTTAGAACTATTTATTTGGTATCATTTTGAGAACTTGTTTATACATTACTAAATGATTTGGGTATTTTGCCAATCTTCTTTTTAAAATGTCTAATACTTTTATTACTACATGCTTGACTAATTATGGCTTTTGACAAGGCTATTTGTTGATCAAATGTTTAGTCTTACACCAAAGATTTTCTTTATTTTGAAGCTAAGTGTTTTGCTTGGTACTTTTCATTAGTTAGTTTGCTCTTTTATGTTGAATAATCTACTTGGTTTTTTTCTTTTAAGGTGTTCACTATTTGCCTAGTGATTTGCTTAATAGTCATTTTTGCCAAGGGATTTGCTCAATATTTTGTGGTAAGGAATGCATTCAATATTTCTTGTTGAGGGATCTGATCGAATCTTTTATTGAGGGATCTACTTGATATTTTTTGCTGAGGGATTTGCTCTATTGTCACTGAGCATTCTGCTCAGTATTTCTTGCCAAGGGATTTACTCAATATTTTTTTCTAAGGGATCTAGCTAATATTTTTTTTCCAAGGGATCTATATAATGTTTTCTATCGAATAACCTATTTAGTGTTGTTACTGAAGGATTTGCTTATAATTTTCAAGTTAAGTGATATTCTATAAACACTTTATAATTTTATTTCTTATACATAAGTAAAATATTCCTTTAGATGGAATGCCTTCCAAATTCTAGGGATAGTGCTTCCATGTACGGTTTCTAGTTGGTATGCTCTGTTCCCTAGGTTGTCCTTGACCAGAAAGGGTTCTTCCAATGTAGCTACCAATTTTCCTTTCTCATGTGCCATTTGGCTTCTTTGATCTTTCTTAGGACTAAGGTTCCTAGCACAAAGCTCCTTGGTTTGATGTTCTTGTTAATGAATTGGACCAGCGCATTTTTATAATCATACGATAGAACTCAGGCCAAATCCCTTTTCTCCTTAATGAATTCCAAGTCATCCCTTATTCTAGCTTAGTTTTCTTATTCATCATACTAACTCATTCATTCACTTTCTTGCCCCAATTTGATTGGGATCATTACTTGCACTCCATAAATCAACCTAAAGAGGGATTCTTTTGTTGTTGACTAAAGGTAGCTCTGTACAACCATAACACACTTTCTAATTCTTCTACCCATTATCCTTTGGCCATCTCCAATCGCTTCTTCAATTCTTTTAATATTACTCAATTTGTTGCTTCGGCTTGCCTATTTATTTAGGGATGTTTGACTAAAGCAAACTTTTATTTTATTCCTAACATTTTTTTTATCAAAACTATAAAGTTTGAGTGATTTCCTATGTTTTAATAAAATATTTGCTATGCATTTGAAATGCACCTTTTGCAAAATGCCACAAAGGTTTTAATGTTGAATTGCTTCTCATTATGGGAGATGATCAATGCTAGGAGGCTAAATTTGCAACCAAATCATTTAATTAGTAATGGGAAACAAAATACTATGTTGCATAGGTATTTTGTGACCTTTTATACCTATATATGGGCTTCCACAAGATTTTCTTTGTGTTATGCATTATTATCATAGTCAAGGGGTTCAACTTCAACCCACTTTCTAAAATAGTCTACCAATACTAACAAATATTTATGTTGTCAAGTATCATATGTATTTTCTAATACAGTGTAAAAAGGCTAGTGAAAGCCCAAACGAGAAAGGGCCCAACAAGAGTCCATTTTGAATGGATAAAATTCAAGGACAAAGACCCAATAAGGCTAATTACCAAACCGATAACCAAGATCACTGGACGAGATCAAACAGCCAGGAGCTCGTCCAACACATTCAGCTCGTCCACCTATAAAATCCAGAATAATTACACTTTTGGATAATATTCATTATCCTATTCATATTTGTAATATTTATCTTATATACTTTTAGTTAGATTATAACTCCTCCCCAAACATTATAAATAGGGGAGAGAATCATTGTACAAGCATGAAAGAATATCATACAACAGATACAAAAGATACAAGAGCACTTAGCACAATAAAGACTAAGCAATAAATTTCATTGTGGACGTAAGGGTCATAAGAGACTTTAGCTAAATCACGTTAAAAATCTTTGATGTTCTTTCTCTGCTTTATTTCTTTCTCTTCCTTTTTAATCGAATCTCATTCACATTCAACCTATAGTTTGGGGGTAACAAAGGACTCATCAGTTGATCGGATTTTACCGTCAATATTTTGGCGTTAGAAGGAGGGCCCATAAAACTACATTTTGCATTCATGATTCTTGATTAGCAACAATGGCCAGAGGAAGACCGACTCGAAGCTTAGATGCTGCTCAACTAGAAAATCATCTAGGGTAATAATAAGATGGAACCTCTATCGGTGACTCAGCAACAGGCGCTGCTGCCACTGCCACTACTGGAACACTTCCACCAAACCCAGACCAACCAACTAGGGCTGAGGATGTATAGGCATTGCAGCAATGCCATGATGCTGTAGAAAATGCAGTCAAAAAACTAGCTGACACTCTAGAAGCTTTAATTTAACAAACCTAGAATGGACAAAGGCAGGCACAATCAGCCATGCCATAAAAAGAAGCCCAGAAGGAAAAGTAAAATAGAAGAGAAATTTAGGGTAAATAGTCAGTCCATTCTTCCACCAGGGTAAGACTGAAGTACATCGAATCCATGAGGAGGATGATGAAACAGACAATCAAAAGGATTCACACCCACCACAAGGTTCAGGAAGGTTCCGACTAGAATGCCACTATGATCATCACTCCTAAAGCATGAGAAGTCATCCTCCCATAGTGGAAGAATTGCTATGAAGGATAAGGCAACTAGAAGTGCACCTTCAAGATTATTATGAGGAAAGGATGCCATTCACTCAAGAGATCGAGACATAACCTCTTCCTCGAAAGTTTAGAATTCCTACCATCCCACAATACAATAGGGACAATGATCCATATGATAACTTGGATGCTTTCAATGTATAAATAGATCTACAAACAAGCAACCCATTAGTAGAGTGCCGAGCCTTCCTAGCCACAATAAAGGATATGCCTCACAAATGGATAAGGAGTCTCCCACCTCGAAGCATTGGGAGCTAGGAAGAATGCCAAAAAAAGTTCATAGATCAATATCAGGCTCTAAAGAGGCAGCTCGCTCCATCCTACCATCTTGTGATGATCTTTCAAAAGAAAGATGAATCGCCACAAGACTACATTACTCACTTTAGATGCGAGGTTAGCAATGTAGACAATCCTTCTGATGAAAGCGTCCTAACTACAATCTCTACAAGCCTACAAAAAGATGGGAAGCTCTATGAGAGCATATACAAATCCCCATTGAAGTATCTAAGTGAATTTTACGAACGAGCCACTAAGGAAATTCGATGGGAAGAAACTTTCAACCCTAAAAGTCTGATAAGGAGGGAAATAATTCCGGTCGAAGTAGAAAAAGAAGAAATGGTGGGAATGGAAAAAGTGATCAACAAGAAGGTCCTAGAAATGCTGCAAAGAATGCCAGATTCCAAGGAAGACATGACAACTACAACATCTTATCAAAGTCAAAAGATAGGATATTTGCAGCAGAAAAAGATAGAGAGGACTCTGGGAGACCCAGACCCCTAAGAACTCCTACTAAAAACTAGAATAATAAAGATAGATTTTGTGCCTATTATAATGCTACTGGACACAATACTTTAGATTGCTAGGTGCTCAAAGATGCAATTGAGGACTTGATCAAAAGAAGCCATCTGGGAGACTATGTAGTCTGACTTGTAGGACAGTGACCTCAGCAGTCCCGGTAACTAACCCAGTAGCAATGCCAGCAAACTCTTAAGGATGACACACCCTTGATGAGGATAATTTTCACCATCCATGGTGGACCTCATATTACTAGAACCTCAAATAGAGCACATGAGAGATATGTCAAAGAATCAAGTCGCATCTTATGTGCAAGGTAAGAGTTCGAGAATCTTGCCAAAAAAGGAAAAATAGCAACTGAAAACATCACTTTTACGAATGAGGATGCACGAGGGATATGCACTCCTCACAATGATGCGCTAGTAATCTGAGCTCGAATTGGGAACACGAAAGTATGGAGGATCATGATAGATACTGGGAGCTCAGTAAACGTAATGTATAAGGAATGCTTTGACCAGATGGGTCTGAATACGACATAGCTAAAGCCTTCTTGGAGCCTCTATATGGCTTCACAGGTGTGTGGTACTGCCAGTAGGACAAATAAGACTCCTTATTACACTAGGGGATTCAGGTCGACAAGCAACCATACTGGCGGATTTTTTGATTATTGACTCACCTTCGGCCTATAATGTAGTAATAAGATGACCTATAATGAACGACCTGAATATGGTCGCGTCAATAAAGATATTAACTATTAAATTCCCAACTTCCAATGGAATTGGATGTATACGGGGTGAACAGCATACGACCTGACATTACTATGAAAACGAGGTTAAGTTGGGAATAAGAAAGAAAAAAATCAACATAGTCTCTAGAGGACAATGAACTGTGAGTATAACAAGGGTCAACTATGACCTCAACCCTTGCAAAGTGGATAAGGAAAAGGCCATAAGCCCAATCGAAGAGCTCAAAGAAATACAGGTTAGCAAATAGGACCTTGAAAGATGCCTCAAGGTAGGAAAGAATCTACCTGAAGTCATAAAAGTCCAATTAGCAAAATTCTTTAAAGTGAACTTAGAAGTGTTTGCTTGGAACCATGAGGACATGGTAGGAATTGATCCAGAAATTATGTCACACAAGCTTAATACTGACCCATGCCACAAATCAGTCTAACAGAAAAGGAGACCAATGGCTTCTGAGTGATACAACGCTCTTAAAGAAGAAGTAGATAGACTATTGGCCAATAGGCTCATACGAGAAGCCTACTATCCAGTTTGGATAGCAAATCCTATTCTCGTCAAAAAGAAGAATGGGAAGTAAAGGACATGCATAGACTTCACAGATCTAAATAAGGCATGTCCAAAGGACAGTTTCCCTTTACCAAGGATTGATCAGCTCATTGACGCAATCGCTGGTCATCAACTTCTTAGTTTCGTGGATGCATATTTAGGCTACAATCAGATCCCCATGAACAAAGAAGATGAAGATCATACTTCATTCATAATGGATCGTGGAGTATACTGTTATAAGGTGATGCCCTTTGGACTAAAGAACGTAGGGGCTACCTACCAGCGATTAATGAATATGATGTTTAAAGAGCAGATCGGGTAAACCATGGAAGTATATGTAGACGATATGCTCGTGAAATCCAAACAAATTGGAAACCATGTCAATGCTTTGGCAGAGATGTTTGAAACACTGCGAGAATATAAAATGAGACTAAACCCACTTAAATGTGCATTTGGAGTAGTGTCAGGAAAATTCCTTGGCTTCGTAGTCAACAATAGAGGAATTGAAGTGAACTCGAAAAAAATAAAGGCACTTATAAACATGAGATCGCCCATTGGGATAAAAGATGTACAAAGTCTCAATGGCCAAGTCACTGCATTAAGCAGGTTTATTTCAAAAGCCACGGACAAGTGCGTCCCTTTCTTCAACGTACTAAAGAAGGCTAAAAAGTTCGAATGGATTGAACAATGTGAGACAACATATCAATAATTGAAAGCATATATGGGCCAAACTCCTCTCCTATCCAAACTAAAAGAAGGTGAAAAACCTGATCTTGTACCTGGGAGTATCTCAACACGCCCTCAGTGCAACCTTAATATGAGAAGAAGGAGGAGCATAATTTCCCATCTACTATATCAGTAAAAGATTGATGGATGCTGAAACAAGGTATACACCAATGAAGAAACTCGTATATTGCCTCGTAGTCAATTCAAGCAAATTGTGACCTTATTTTCAAGCACACAGCATAGAGGTGCTCACTCAGTATCCACTCAAACAAGTATTACAGAAGCCAGACGCATCAAGACATTTGCTCAAATGGGCAATTGAACTAGCCCAATATGACATTCTATATAAGCCAAGACCCGTAATCAAAGGACAAGCATTGGCTGATTTCATTGTAGAGTTTACAAGACTAGCCGAAGAAGAGATAGAAACCTCGGAGGCTCCATTCTAGGAACTATACATTGATGGTTCATCAAGCGAGCAAAAAGTTAGGGCTGGAGTGCTCCTTGTCAGTGGAAGGCCATAAAATCCTCTGTGCTATGAGATTTGGATTCCGAGCCATGAACAATGAAGCAGAATATGAAGCTTTATTAGTCGGACTACGCCTAGCAAAAGAAATGTGAGTTGAAAATCTTAAGATACACAACGATTCACAGCATGTAGTATGCCACATACGGGGTGAATATCAAACTAGGGCATAAAAAATGTCCTTTTACCTACAAAAAGTTCAAGAACTCCTTGTTTACTTTCAATAGTATGAAATCAACTAGGTTCCGAGACAACAGAATGCTTATGTCGATGTATTAGCTCGCTTGGCCATAACCAAAGATGCCGACTTCTTGGGAGCAATTCTAGTTGAATTCCTCTCACCTCTAAGTACGGAACAAAGTGAAACTCTGATGTGCGTTGACACAATAGAAAGCTCGTGGATGAGTCCAACAATAAACTATTATGAGAAGGAAAGCTCCCAAAAGACAAATTAGAAGCACGATGCTTATTAGCATAAGCAGCCAGATACTGCATCTATGACGACGTGTTATATAAAAGATGGTTCTCAACCCCACTTCTAAGATGTATCGATGGCACAGAATGTGACAATTCTAAAAGAAATCCATTCGAGCATTTGCGAAAATCATGCCGGTGAGCTATCGATGGCCCACCTTTTTTTGTCTTCTCAACTTCCCTTCTCTCCCCCATTTCCTTGCAAGCCAAGCAGGGAAAGTTCCTTGATTTCTATGCAAAGTGTCCCACTTCCTCTCCTTTCCACCCAACTTCTTTTAACCCAAGGAGAGTGTAAGGATCCCTAAATGGTTCTGGCTCACTAATGTTGACATTTCCCTCTGCGGCTAGCGAACCATTGCCCGAACTGCTTCCTCCTGAGGACCACCAGCCACTTCGGTTCCCTCACTTGAAGCCCTTTCCACAGCGGCCTCTTCTTCAAAGCCCTTGGTCATCTGGGGGATCTAGTCTCTGAAGAATGAAAAATCCATCTGCGAATGGTTCTTCTAGAGTGTGTACAAAAATGAAGTGGTAGTTCTGTCCTCAGCCTCCGCAATCTTTGCTGCGAACTCCTATTTGACCTTAGCGATTTCCTCCCGAGCTCTCGAAGTTTCTTCTTGGCACTTGGAGATTTCATTTCTGGCCATCTCGTACTTTTTACTCTAGTACTCAAGACTTCTTGTTCTAGAAAGCAACTACCCATGAATTTGTATCTACTTCTGACTTCAGTTTTGAAATTTCTTCGTCACGAGTAGTCACCTCATGAGCGGAAGCCTTGGCCTCAGTATGAGCGATCTCTGCATCTTTTGCCTTGGATTCAAGTGCTTGCATTGCATCTGCAAGCTTGCTCTATAGCTCAGATGCTTCGGCCTTGGCAGAAGCCAAATCTTCTCCAATTTTTTTATTTTCACTTTGGAGAGCCAAGATTCTTTCTCCCATGTTGATCCCTACAAGTATGCTCTAGAAAATAAAAGATTCAGTTAGTTAAAAAAATGAACGAAAATGATGAAGAGTTATAAGCTCACTAGCATACTTCGGTGAGCTATGTAGCCCGTAAACTCCTCCTCTGGTACGTCCTCCGTCTCCAGCCCCTTTATGCAGGTACCCAAGACTGATTCCATACTAGCCATGAGGTAGTCATAGTATTCTTTCACGTGTGGACCAAGGTTGGCAGGCTGCCTGTACATAACAGCATCAGACTCCTCTTCACTTGAAGTTTCTTGATCAGAAGGAGTGACATGCTTTTCCTTGTCTATCTTCCTCTTCTTGGTTAGAGGTTCCTCTTCAGCACAAGGTTCCTCTTCAACAGTCACGATATCGGGCTCATTTGTAATGGGAGCTGGCTCTCAAATGACTTTTTCTGGAATCAGAGTTGTTGTTGTTATAAGAATAATCACAGCAGGGGCCACGATTGAGGTAGATACACTGGATGCAGACGGGTTGGTGCTGTGGAACTGTGGTGGAACTTGAAAAATGAAGCGAGACATTTCTTCGTACTTGGAAAAATCTGATGGCCCACTTCACGAGCTACACGAACTCTAATGGCAGCACAACTAAGCGATGGTATATCTGAGGAGGGAGCGAGCTTGAATTGGTAAAGAAGATCTTCGTCGAACTTTACGTCCTTCTGAAGATCTGGTATTGATGCGAACTGAGATAGAACCTCGACCTCTTCCCTTCTCAGGATCGACTTGTCTTTTCCAGCACCGTCTACAAAAGCAAAATAAAATCATTAGACTTGGAAAAATACAAAGGAAATTTTACAGGAAATTAACAGAAAATGGCCAGCTCGCCTACCCGATGTCAAAACAAAATAAAAAATTTCAAGACGAGCCAAAGACGGGCAGGAAATATAAAACCAACTGGTTTTATAATTTCCCATGTTTGATTTTCCCTTGGCCTAGCCTAGAGGCAGGACCTAAAAATTCAGATTTCAGGCTATAAGATGATCCAGCCTGTCCCTCTGTCCTACTCCCTTGATTGAATACAGATAACAAAAAACTCAGGCAGGAGGGGGTAAGAGGTCATTACAAAGGTATAAAAGGGCTAAGGATGTTAGTTACGAATAAGAATTTGAAGTCAATTGAAAAGGGCTGAGTTTCAAAAAATTCATGAGGTCTATGATGTAGGGATGAATTGGAAATTGGAGGCTGGCCGCGAGGTGATGGTCACTAATTACTATGACGCCAGACGGAGGGTAGGCTACATGGTCCTCAACTGATGGCACTATAATGCGACATCCTCTTAGAATATGGTAAGTTTGCACAATCCCCTCCAGGTCGCTTGGACGGATGATAGATCTGTAGCACGGGAATACCTCACACCTTCCATGCTCTGCAACAATCACCGCAGCTCGTGGGGAAACACTAGGCTTTCCTCCTCAGCCGATGAATTCACGACCCTCACGATCGCTATGGTGATGGGAACATTGATGAACCATCTACAAAGAGAAAAAAAGAGTCAGTTTGCTATCCAGAAAACTACCTTAAAAACTACAGTTAAGAAGTCAACTCCTATGCAGTTTATAGATGTCCCATCACCACTAAACCTATGTTCCTAAGCTCAAACAACTCTAGAATGACAAAGATAGCAGCGTATGAACATTCTACTAAAAGTTCAAAAAATAAAAATTCCAGAAGACAGAAGCCAGCAGAAACTGTGCTATTCATAAGTAAAACAGGAAGCACAAGACTTCGAATGCAAAGACCAAAAAGCCAGTAAAAAGCAAAGCAAAAAGGAAAAAGAGACTTATTGTGACAAAAGGATTGGAGAAGGCGATGAATTTGAAGATGAGACTTCTGAAAATCTGAACGCAAGAAGGGAGGCAAAAAGAACCGTTGCAAGAACTCTTCAGAATTTTCAAATGGCAAAAAGTAAGAGAAAGCAGCAGTTTCTTATCTTATATACTCCTCACAACCTATCGTTGGATCAAAGGGCTGGTGAGTGACCCACGATCTAAAAGCCCGACAAAGACCAAGCCTTAATCATCACTAGCCATAAAAGAGGCATGCGAGCATTTAATGCATTAATGAATGATGAGACAGCAGGGATAAAGAGTCCATTTTGAATGGATAAAATCCAAGGACGAAGACCCAAAAAGACTGATTACCAGACCGATAACTAAAATCATTGGACGAGATCAAACAGCCCGAAGCTCGTCCAGCTCATTTAGCTCGTCCATCCGTAAAATCTAGAATAATTACGCTTTTGAATAATATTTATTATTCTACGCATATTTGTAATATTTATCTTATATACTTTTAGTTAGACTATAAACTAATCTCCAAACATTATAAATAGATGAAAGAATCATTATACAAACATGAAAGAATATTTATTATTCTCTGCTCTTCTTTCTCTGCTTTATTTCTTTCTCTTCTTTTTTTAATCAAATCTCATTCATATTCAACTTACAGTTTGGAGTAACAAAGGATTAATCAGTTGATCAAATTTTATCATCAACATTAGGTCACTCTAGAAAGTAGTCTAAAAATATCCAAATCCTATTGAGCAAATGATCATGGAGAAGTTATTGATTGTTGCTTGTTTACAAGTTCCTACATTACTCAATTGAGTTTTTGACACTCCTCACATCTTTTCACAAATTGCAATGCCTTATACTTCATTAGTGGCCAGCAATACTTAGATCGAATGCCCTTTGTTGCCAGAGTTGAACTGCTAACATGACTTCTGTATATCCCTTCATGAAATTCCTTAAGCACATACTTTGGTTCTTCTGGTTGTAGCAATCTTAAAATTAAAAGTAAAAAACCTTTCTTATACAATTGTCCATTTTCAACAAAGACATAAACCACTCACCTTTCCAATTTTTGTGTTTCCATCTTGTTCTTTAGTTTCTTTCCTTTTTTTAGGAATTCTACTACTGGCTCCTTCCAAGCTTTCCCTCTTTATAACCATGCTCTTGGTTTCCTTGATACTTAGATTTTGCACTATTTATTGGATAATTTTTCTATTATTTATCGTCATTTTTACAGTAGCCAACTTTACAAATGTGTCCACTCAATCATTCATTTCCTATAGGATATGTATTATTTGATACTCAAAGTCAATCAATAACCATTTGGCCTTTTCTGTATATCAAGAAGTTATGAATTCTTTTATTTCAAACACTCCTTTAATTTGGTTTGTGACTAAATATGAATTACACATTATGGATATTTTTTGAGTGCCTAGCTCTTAAGCCAGCTTTAATCTAGCAACTAAGGCTTCATACTCCACCTAGTTGTTAGTTATGTGGAAGCTTAATTTCAACAAGCATTTGAGTGAAACCTCATCCAGACCTTCTATGATGACTCTGGCTCCACTACTTCTTCTGTTTGATGAGTCATCAATGTATAGTTTCCACATTACCCACTTGTGTACACTTTCTGATTAGGTCATTTGTACAAGAAAATCAACCAAAGCTTATGCCTTTATTACTTTCTTAGGTTCAAAAACTATTCCGTACTCAGAGAGTTCAACTAACTATATGACTTACTATTCGGCCAAGTCTGGTTTATGTAAAACTTGTCTTATAAGCTGATCTATTTAGACTATCACTTAATGGGGTCTAAAATATGGTTTAACCACTTTGATGCAAATACTAATGCTAAGGCCAACTTTTCAATCTTTTGATATCTAAGTTTTGCCCTATGTAATGTTTTTCTCATAAAATACATCAACTTCTACTCATTATTTACTCTTATCAATGCTACATTGACCATTTTATCCGACAAGGCCAAGTATAAGTATAAAGGCTCACCTTCTTGTAGCTTCAAGAAAATTGGTAAGCTTACTAGGTATCTTTTAAGCTCATCAAAGGCTCTTTCACACTCATTGATACATGCAAAATTAAATTTTAAGCGATTTGTAAAAGGGAAGGTGCTTGTCTCTTAAATTAGACATGAAGCAAGTTAAAGCCACTAAGTGACTATTTAGCACTTGTATTTCCTATGCTTTTGTTGGGCTTTTCATATTGATAATTACTTGACATTTTTCTGGATTGGCTTCTATTCAATGCTTAATCAACATGAAGTTGATGAAATTTCCTACTTACACCTTGAAAGCACATTTTATGACATTTAACCTTATTTGGTTTTTCCTCTAAAGTTCAAATGTCTCTTCAAGGTTAGTCTTGTGCTTCTACATGCCTACAGATTTTACCAGCATATCATCCATATGAAGTTCTAAGTTCTAGTCATTTTGATCCATGAAAACTCTATAATCCATTGGTAAGTTGCACATATGTTCTTAAGTCTGAATGTCATCACCTTATAATAGTAAATGCCTTTGTTAATTACAAAAGTGGTCTTTTCCTTGTCATTTAGATGCATATTTAGCTAACTGTACCAAAAAATATGTCTTTGAAGCTGATCATACAAAATCATAAGGCATTATCCACTAACTAGTCAACATTAGGCAAGAGGAAAGAGTCCTTCGAACATGTCTTATTTAAATCAATGAAATCTACACACATACACTAGCTTCCATTTGGCTTCTTGACTAAGACTATGTTAGCTAACTATGTTGTATGAGACACTTCTTTAATGAAACTACCATCTAGCAATTTTTGTACCAATTTTTTTATTAGCCTTTGCTATTTAGCTCTAAGATTTCTCTTCTTTTGCTATATAGGCTTATGCTTGAGGTAATTGCTAGCCTATGATATGCATACAATGGATAGGGATGACAACGGGTCGGGTTCGGGCAAGTATGACAATATCCATACCCGTCAGAAAAAATCATACCCATACCCATGAATACTGTAGCAGATATGGGTACGGGTTTATACCCGCGGGTATGGATAAACCCACAGGTATACCCGTCAAAATTTAAAAAAAATTAATTTTTTTTAATAATATTCATGGGTATGGGTTTATACCTACGAGTATGAGTATACCCGCGGATATATCCATTAAAACGACGTCATTTTGAGTAATGTTTAAATAAAAATAAAATAAAATTTTTTATTTAAACGGATAAACGGGTATGAATACGGGTATTTTCTTTTAATAATTCTCGCGGGTAGGATTTATACCCACGGGTATTGATATATCTGTGAGTATACCCGTCAAAATGATGTCCTTTTGAATAATATTTCAATAAAAAATAAAAAATTTTATTTAAATGGGTAAACGGGTATGGGTATGGGTATTTTCTCATACCTGTAGCCGTACCCATACCTATTATGGGTATGAAAATCATACCCATACCCACCTGCTAACAATTTTTTTCATGCCTATATGGGCAGCTATCCGCGGGTAAATGGGTACACAGGTAAAATTACCATCCCTAACGAAGGATCTATCCCTGGCATATAGGCTAGATTATAAGTAAAAATTTCTATCTACTTCTAAAGTAAACTTACAAGTTTTTCCCTCTTTTCAGGTGATAAATCTGCCTCCACATTCACTGTTCTTTCATCCCCATCACCAAATAGCTAAACTTCAACCATCTTAGCCATTGGTTATAGTTTGTTATGATGTGGGTTACAAAAATCCAATGTGGCAGTATCAATTGACTGACATTCTTCCTTTACCAATCAATTTATTATGAGTGGCTTTGTACTATTGGTATTCCATTTTTCTTGCTTTTCTCTAGGCTTATTATGCAACATTATTGAGTCATCTTTTGATATACTTGAACTTGCCTTACTCCTATAAGAGTTGGCAACTTTATCAACAAGTGGAGGATAGACACTACTACTCCTAACTTATTCAATGATGTCAGGCCCATAATGGTACTGCAAGCATTATTGTGAGTTGCCATTACAAGGAAATCAATGTTAACACTTAAAACTTGTGAAGATGTACTGACCATTATTCTTAGCATCATTGTGCCTTCCATTGCTACATATTTAATTGAAAAACCAATTAACACACAACTATATGGCTTATACATATTATATGCTAAGCCTAGTGCTTTTGTAGCATGTAAGTAAAGTATTAAATGAATTCCTTTAGTCAATTAATATTCTTTTGACAAGAAAATTGTAGATGAATGTTGTAATAACCATTAGATCATCATGATATTTGTCAATGCCATCAAAATCTTATTTTTTTAAAGAAGATGGTTGCATACTTTTCCTACTTCTTCATGGTTTTCATATTCATAACCTATCACAAATGGAATTTTTTCCATTCTTAGATAATCTCATCCTAAAATCTACCTATGATCATTTCAAATGTTCAAGATGTCAAGAGTTCAATTGGTATAATCTCCTTGCCTTCCTTTTTGAGCAAGTGTTCCCTCTCTCTCTCTCTCTCTCTCTCTCTCTTGGCTGGTTACATTTCTCTAGGTTAAAATTTTCTAATTTTGAAAAGTGTTCCAGTTGGTCAGCTATTTGAACTCATCCTTCAAAGTAACACAATCCTTAGTCTTGTGGCCATAATTTCTATGAAACTTGCAATATTTGCTTTTACCGACTAGTAGAAAGCTTCACTTTTTCTATGGAGGAAATTTCATTAGCTTTGCCACTCAAACATCATCAACCATGGTAGTGACCAAAGAGCTTATGGCACATAATTATTAGATTACTTTTTGGGGGCCATCACTTCCTATCTTTTTGCTCGACAGATGATCACTTATTGTTCCATAAACTCTTTGGCTTTCACAAATGGTTTTTTTCCATTTTTTTGGGGCTACCTTCATCTTCTTAATATTATTGTACTTCTCCTATGGAACTAGGAATTCAATTTATGTTAATGGTAGCCTTTTTGCAAGTGATAACAAAAAATGGTTAGATTTTAAATCTAAAATCAATTCATGTACAATGACTCCATCATTCAAATATTTAATCTTAAGAGCTAGGCTATTGAACCTACCAAGTATTCTTTAAGCATTTCTCACAATGCAATTATGTCTACTTCAATGCCCTACTTATGGCAAAATGGGTAACAAATGCATATGCAAATTGCTTGAATTGTCAAAATGGGTAAGAAATGAGTTACACAGGATGGCAAAGTGCAAAAGAGTGGAACATACTACAATATAAACAATAAGCTACTAAGTTCTTGTTTTTCCATGCAAAAGCTATTGAATCTCACATGTCTAACTTAAGAAATACCTTATTTTAATCAAGCTTAGTCCAGATATGATAGAATGACATTTTATCTCTTCTTATTTGAATAATCTATTCTTCAACCAAGACTTAAACAACATGTTCACTGAAAAAATTGGGTTCAATCCTCACAATGCCATAGTTTGGATATCATATAAGAAGAGTACTTTTTGTGAAGGGAAGTTTTATGGGAAAAGAAAGACTAAAACCAACTTAAGCATGATGCTTCATTACACCCAGCAACCAAAAGTACATCAAGGTCTTTGCGAATAGAATCTTAAGTTGAAATGTATAATATTTTTTATCATGTAGATATGGACAAGAGTATCATTATATACATATTAACAAGTAAATACATTTATTTCCAATTCAAATTGCATTGAAATTATAATAATCAAAAGAGTTATTGTGGTTGTGAAATTTAACAAATGGGATATAATCACTCTGATACTCATGTTCAAAGTTACCTAACAAAATCAAGCTACTTTTACCAACTAAGTTTATAATTACATTACTAAACAACTTAGAAATGAATCTAGAGTTCATATCTTAAGAAGCTAATCTTATGGAAGAAAGATGAAGTGATAATTAATCAATTGTAATTAAATCAAGCCTACATATGCTCATTAATATGTAGGCTAATTGCTGGCTCTAATTTACTTTGAAATTTTTTTTATTTTAGTAACAATATCTAACTAACATAAAAGTAACTTAATATAGTGACTTTTATTTTGAGTACATTTTCTTATAAAAGGTATAACATGTTGACACAACCCAATTCAATCAATCTTTGATCAATTGTCTTATAGTTGATTGACCAAGGATTCATAGAGCTGCTTAGCCTAGGAACTCTTAAATAGTCGACTTCTCCAGTGGTCGAATGACCTAGGACACATCAAGGAAGGGCAATGTGAACCAACTATCTTAACCAAGATAACAAAAAAAATGTGCAAATAACTTGATAGCATTAACTATTTAATGAGATTCTTGTGAGCATTTTCGATGCATTAAAGACATCTGGTCACACACTATTCACCCGAAGGCACACTGATTGTTGTGCTTCACACTTATATATACCACCCTGTATGCACCCTTTACCTTTATCTTGATACACTACTCAAAACTCTACTTAAATACTGACTTAGGCATCGAAGTGTGCTCGATGAACCACATACATTATGTGCGACTGACTTTGTTTTTACAATCTTATAGCATTTTGAGCTACTCTTCTCATTGCTTGGCCCCAATGTTCTATAGAGTTTCATTTTGTGCCATTTATGGCTTTTCCTACCACCTATGTCTTCTCGTCGACTTGATTCAAAGTCTTTACACACTCTATCATCTAGTGAACATCACCAATAGGAATAAGCTGGGAACAAAGGTCATCATGATTGGATGGTTGAGGAAGCTATCAAATAATAGTTTAGTTGAAGTGTGACAATTTGGCAGAATAGGTTCATTGGCTCAATGAGGCGCTTGATGCTCTTCTTTGCACTTAGGCATAATTAGTTTTGCCCCTATTGGCATCTGAGTCTCTAAGCCCTATCATCAAGGAAGTTGGTGCAACTACTATGCCAATGCATTAAATGATATTGGCTCAAGTTATTTCTAAATATCTTCTTTCACTACCTCTACCACCTTCTTTGCTGGCATTTTCTATGGTTCCAACCACTCCTTAGTAAGGAGTAACTTACCTGTATTCTTTTTTTTACTCCCAGTATTCCATTCCCTTAAAATTCCCAAATTTAGACACCAATTGGGCCCCTAGTCACAAATGTTTCCTTTGCTTTGTTGTACATAGTGGACATCCATCGCCATCATCCTTGCACCTACAAGCCAATGAATCCATGACTCCCATTATTATACTTTACATGAACATCTAGACAATTGTCCTTTTGTCAAGAAGAGAGACACCTTTTCTCAGCGGTTATGATAACTATTCCACTGCCTACTTATTTCAAGCCACTAAAGAAAGCCACTATCTCATATAAAGCCTTAAAATGATACAACTAATTTACAGGAACACTTAAAGGCCTTTCAAGCATCCATATTTCTCTCAGGCATTCCAGACACTATAATGTGCAAGGCTTTTTCTATTACCCTCAAGAAAACCGATGTGCGATGGTTTACGACTTTGCCAAAATAATCTATCAATAATTTTTAGCAATTAGCCAACACTTTTTCCACATATTTTACTATAGTAGGGCCCCTTGAAAAATGTTGGTAGCTTTGGTAAATTTTTAGCAAGGACAAAAAGAAAGTCTTAAAAAATAGCCAACTTATTTTAATACATTGGAATTGGAAATTTAGGATCTTAGTGAGGGTGTGGTTGTGCATCAGATCATGCAAGCTTTGATTATGCCACTTCCCCTTTTCATTAGCTAAGTGCATTGCCACTTCCTTCTCAAAACTTTTAGCTTGGTTAGAAAAATACATTAAAAGTTAGAGCTTGTTTGACACTAGATTAAGTAAGTCCAGTATGATAATGTGCCTTCACAAGAGCAACCTTTAAGCTAGGATAGAGGTTTCTCTCAAGGATGGTTTAACAAGTATGAACTATTAAATGTGTTGATCAGTAATATTGTATAGGATATTTGGGTAGTTAAGTTAATAAAGTTCCCTCCGCAGAAGTGGTGTAAATATCCCCTAACAGACAAGTCTAAGTTTTGCAAGTTTCATTGAAACTATTGGCACCTTATAGATGAATACATCACTTTGGAAGATTGAGACATTTATAAGATAAGGTCACTTGTCAAAGGACAAAAAATTTCAGGTAGGAGAAGGGTAAAAGGATGATAGAGAGAGAGAGAGAGAGAGTGATCTCCATGGCCCGATTTAGTGAATGACAAGCAAGTGGAAATAGACTCCCCTATTATTGGTATTATAGGGACAATTGCTGGTGGTTTTATAGGTGGAGGAGCTTTTACCAATGCCAGAAAAGGACACTTGTAGGCAATAATGGTAGTAGGGGAAAAAGAAGGAAGGAGCATTATGAGCCAATTTATTTCACAGAGTAAGACTCTGGAGATATTAACAGAAATCACGATGACCCGATGGTGATCTCAACCTTGTTCCATAATTTCACTATCAAACGTATACTTGTTGATTAAGGAAGTTCCACTAATATCATGTACTTGCATGCTTTCATAATGGTAAAAGTTCAGGTAGAATGAACTATTACTTTAAGACTGATGTTGGGAACTCGGCCATTAACAAGGAAATTAGACATTATGTTCCTCATGGTTATTGCCTTAAATAATGCTTATAATGTTATTCTGGGGAGGCCGTTATTGAATTAATCAGGTGCAATAATTTCCACACCCCATTTATTGAGGAAATTCTTGGTAGAACAAGGCATTAGGGAGGTGCAAGTTAATTAGTAGGTTACCTAAAAGTGTTATATAGCAAGTTTGGCTAGGCCTCAGGGAGGCAATAGTTCTATGGGGCTAGTGGTTAATGTGAAAGGTGAATCTAGATAGTGGATTCTACTCTCTTAGACATTCAACAAGATAGTTTTGGTTGACTAGAATCGGGTTCAGAAGTAGACAAGATAAGGATTTTTAAGAATAATGATGAGAGAACAATAAAAATTGGAACAAACTCGAAAGAGATGGAAAATGAATAGTTGATAGAGCTTTTGAGGGGTTATATTGAAGTGTTTACATAGGTACCAACCAATATGCTAAGTATTGACCCAGAGGTAGCTTACCACAGGTTGTTCATTAACCTAGACATAAAGCCAATTCAGTAAAAAAAAAAAAAAGAGAAATCATGGGCTGGAGTAACAGAAAGTGATAAAGGAGAAGGTAGACAAATTGTTAAGTGTTGGGTTCATTAGAGAAGTTCCATACACTACCTGGTTGACAAAATATGATCCAACTATAAAGGGATGGTGAATGTGCTTAGATTTTACTGACCTTAACAAAGCTTGACCTAAAGATTTATATCCACTTCTAAATATCAATTAGTTGGTTGACAATGCTGTGAACTTTGAAGTTTTGAGTTTTAGCGATGCCTTCTCTGGGTATAACTAGTTGAGGATGCATCTCAATGATGAGAGCAAAACGATGTTCATTACTAACCAAGAAACATTTTGTTATATGGTCATGCCATTCGATCTAAGAAATGCAAGAGCAACTACCAGAGAATGATGAATAAATTTATTGTGGATCAAATTGAAAGGAACATGGAAGTCTCTATGGACAATATGATCATTAAATCAAGAAGTTTGGAGCAGCATTAGGATGACTTGAAAGAAACTTTTGAGACTCTAAGGAAGTATTGTATATGATTAAATCTAAAGAAATACATGTTGGAGTAAAAGCTGGAAAGTTCCTAGGACTCATAATTATAGAGTGGGGCATTGAGGCAACTTATCCAAATGCTAGGCCAGAATTAACATGAGAAGCCTAGCAATGATGAAAGAGGTGTAAGTGTTTAATGGAAGGATCACAGCTTTAGTGTGTTTTATATCTAGATCATCTAATAGTTATTGGGATTCATGATTATAGAATGGGGCATTGAGGCAACTTGTCAGGTCCCTTAAACAATATAGAGATTAAAAGAGTGGCAGGCAAAATAAAATGTGAAATTTAAATCAGATCTTTCCCTTATCTCATTGGAGATTTTATATACAATCTTTGTTTGTTTATTAATTGAGTTATATTCAAATGATGAATTTTTGTAGTTGAAAAATTCAATTTTGCAAAAAATATAAACTGTAGTAATGAAAATTTAGAACAAAATTGAAAAGCACAGATTTTTAAAGTGGTTTAACTTGAATTGAAATCGCAATTCAAGTCTACTTCACTTGATCTTTCTCAATTGAAAGACCTTTTCAATTAACTAGAAAAATATCAGAATTACTGGGCTCCTAAATTGCCAGTTTCACAATAAACCACAAGAATTAACAGGGATCTTGCTAACCTAAAAGAATTTAACACGGGCTCTTCTAAACCTAAAGGAATTCACAAGATTTTGCAGGTACTTGCTAACCTATACAAGATTTCAAAATCCCTAGAAATCTTAAAACAAAATCAGAAATTAAAAGTGTAAGAAATACAATACCAAATAGTTTAAGATGAAAATCTTAAACAAATGCTAGATAATCTCGTTTAGAGAAATAATTCAGTAAAATTTGCAAAAGAGTTTCAGAGAAGATGAAGAGAAGAAGAAGAAGAGGAATCTACATAGAGAAAAATCTCTTTTAAGCTTTGATAGAAATTCTTGATCTGTGATCGAAAAATGTGTAATCGGTAAAATGTTGTTACGTTTTCATAGAAAAAAGCATTTATATAGGAAGAGTAGTTAAGTGGCAGTTAGGTAGTTGTAACTGTCATAACCGTTTTGTAACAAAAAAACTATTTATTTGTTT
>JANHAO010004993.1:0-23304 GCA_026873985.1 Saraca asoca | reverse complement strand
AAATTCCTACGGATTTTTGTGAAATTCCAACGGATTTCCAACGGATTTTGTCCGTTGGAATTTCCTGAAATTCTTGTAGTGATTGTCATACCATGTAGGCCAGATAACTTACGGTAGTAACTAATTCAATATAAAAATATAATAATGCGATGGTTAATTATTTGCAAATCAATGCATAAAAAAATATACTCAAATAATTAATTAATTAATCAAAGTTCAAGTCGTATTCATAAAAAATGCAAAAAGGAAAAACAAAAAACGAATTCATGAGAATTTGTGTTTCAAATGTCAACGAAGTGTGAGTATCTTATTATGTGCTTGACGGATGCTTCCATTATAAGGCTCCTCGACCAACAGGACCTTGGTGTGAGAACTAATTCCCCCCGTGATGTCAGTTTAAAACAATTTATTTGAATAGTGTTGGTTATTTATTTTAAAAAAATAAAAAAAAAACCTTAAAGATGCTGGCAGACCCAACGGCTAACGCTGCTATTCTGTAGTTCTGGAGATTGGTTTGATCAATGATGTTTAGTTGCAGTCATAAAAAAATAATATTTATACATGTCATACATTAATATTGCATATTATCCTCGTAATTAGTATAAAATTACTTTCATAAATATTTTTATATCAGTTGAAAAAAATATTTACTTTAAATAAGTATAAAAATATTTAAAATTTTATTTATTATATATACTCACACACATAACAAATATTAAAATAAATAAATTTTATTTTCATTTAAATACTTGAATTTTTATAATAATTTAAATAAAGTTTACTTTCAAATATTTACATGAATAGTGTTGAAATGTTAGTTTAAAACAATAGTGGATTCTGAAATTTTGGTTTGAGGAAATAATATTTATATACAAAAAAAAAATTAGAAATATGTATTCACATCTTTTATTTTTATATGGTAATAGATGTGAGTGTACGATGAAATCGAGAGAAAAAACATGAGTATATATGAAAAAAAAAAAAGAAAATTAGTGTGTATTTTGAAAATAAAAAGATGTGAATGTAATTATGCAAATGTAGGTGAACATAATTTTAAATTTTAACATAAATAAATTACAGATAATCTAAATAAAAGTATATTTTGTAAACTAATTATTTGTATTAGGCTGTGAAATAAAAATAAATTTTTAAATAGAGATAAGAATAAAAAAAGGAATAATTATCTTAACCTTCTTGATGTTTTATCTAATTAGGTTTACATAATTTTCTTTTCAAAATATACATTAACCTCCATTTTTCATATATACTTACATTTATTTTCTCTCTATTTAAACATGAACTCACCTCTTTTACTATAGAAAAATAAAAAATATGGATGCATATTTCTAAAATTGTATGTTTATTTAAATATTTGAACTTTTATAATAATTTAGTATTTATTTTTGTATGTGCGTAGCGTCCCTAATGACCAAAATTTATGGATCCAGTATTGTTTTAAACTAAGTTTTCAAAATTATTCAAGTAAATATTAGAAAGTAAATTTTATTTGAATTATTATAAAATTAAAATATTTAAATAAAAATAAAATTTGTTTATTTTAATATTTTTTATGTGTGGTAGAATATATAATAAATAAAATTGTAAATATTTATACACTTATTTAAAGTAAATATTTTTTCTTTTAATTGCCATAAAAAATTTATAAAGGTAATTTTATACCAATTATGAGGACCATATGTAATATTAATATATAGATACGTATAAATTTTATTTTATTTTATTTTTTTATGATTGAAACTGGACCACATTGGTCAAACCAATCCAGAGCTGCACGGAAGTAGAGTTGCTTGACCAGACATTCCAACGTCTTCCCTCAAAAGTTAAAAAGACAAAAAATTCAACACTATACAAATAAATTGTTGTAAACTAACATCATGGCTTCCCCACTTAAACTCTTCCTCTTGGAGCGTATCGGCCGATAAGATGGAAACCAACGGAATAATGGTTTACATAAATAACAGGTATATAATGAAAATGATCCGGCAAGTATATTTTGACATTTTTTTAAGCTAAGAGTTAATAATAAAGATGATGTCGGAAGGGAAATCCTTTTGTTCTTATATAAGCGGAGATTATATCCATTGTTGTATTTCTAAGCAAATGGAAAGCATCTATATATTTTAATATATTGATTATGTAAATAAGATTCTCATTTAACGATGATATAATCAAATTATTTATATATATCATTAAATTGATTTGAAGTTTTCAATCGATGGATCACAAATTTAACCTTTTGGCCTCTCAAAATTAATTTGAATTATTCATGACATTATAGTCTGATAACTTATATTTAAAATTATTTGATAAAGATATAAGATCAATTATTTACCGTCTGAACAAATTTATTTTAGATTGCATTGTACATTAACATCTGTTGATCTAAAAATCCTGTGATAACATAAAACTGGTTAAATTGTTGATCAAATGATCAAAACTGGATTCGGTGATTTTGGGAATCTAACACGATCAATCATCCAGTGGGCCAGTCCAGCAGAATTTGGTACCATTTGTTTTTATCCCTTTGAGTGGCCTCCTTAAGAGTTCACAACACAAGCCAAACACAATCATCCACGAGAACAGCGTAGCCATGTGAGCTTATTTGATGTACAGGAAGCTATCAGAATTGTGAAAGCAACATTTTTACGTCAGAAATTCGGTTTGGCATTTCCTTTCAATTGATTGGACATATATAAAATCCAAACATTGAAAATATGTGACAAGAGATGGCTGCTGTATAAAGTCAGTTGCTTCTCCATGGAAATTTGGATATCCTTCATCACTCATCTAAAACTTTGATTTCGTCTTTCAGGTCCAATATTTTATTTACAAATTAAGAATTGGTTTAGGCGGCCATAGTAACCATTTAGTTTGATTCAGTTATGTCCTATAGAGTCTTATTTTTATCAAAACATTTGGGTTCCTCTCGTGATCCTTATCCACATATCTCCAAGGGATTGCAGTTTGAAATCTCTAATTAAGTTTGCAATATTCAATGGTTAAGATGCTTTTTGTTTAATTATAATTATTGGTGTAGAGAAGTTTTTGGAAATTAAGCCGATTTGTGTTAACGATCAGAAAGGTATGAAAATGGGTAAAAAGGTTGTAAACCAGTCCAACCACACCTAATCATGTGATTATTTTGTTGGGTTTGACATAAGTTTAAGACTGGTTCAATAGAAATGGAACTCAAATAATTTCAGGTGTGGGTAACAGCTAGTACGTAAACACCATAAACTTTCTTCACAATATAATTGACGCAGGCAAAATTTCCGTAGCACTTGAAGAATGTAAAAAGAACTGAATTTCATGTATAATTCATCTCTACTCAAAATGCAGTAGCATCGCTCCTGAAAGTTGAACTTTCTTTTTAATACAAGAACAAATTAACCGATACATTAAGGAAAGAAAACCTAAAATCCGGAAGAAGACCGCAGACCAAACTATAGAAGCACAACACACTAATTAAGAAATATATATATATATATATATATTTAACGGTGATTATTTTTGCATTTAGTAGCACTATAATACTTTGTGACGACTGTTAAAATTGTTGCAAATATATGAGTTGAGAAAATTTTAGTTACAGATTTTTAAGTCTTTAGCAGTGGTTCTTATTGAATTGATATACACTTAATGACAATATTTTATTAAGTCAAAGACTGCTTTAAAACTTAAAAAAAAGAAACTATTTTTAACGAAGGTTTTATATGCATTTGACTGTAATTTTTTGTCAAATTTAAAAAAATTACAAGGCTGTTTTTGTAAAATTTTTAAAATAAATTTGTTTTTCGTAGTGATTTTGCATGCATTTGACAATAATTTTTCGTAAATTTTTTTAAATTGTTTGTTAGCGGCGATTTTTTTTAAAATTTTAGTGACGGTTTTGATTTCTTTTTCAATTTTTTTTGTGGTAGTTTTTGACAATTTATAATCGCCGCTAGAAGCATGTAAATCGTTGCTAAATGTATTTTTCTAAATTTTTATTTTTATTCCCTAGTTTATTTTTTTCATAGCTTATAATCTACTAGAAGAATAATTTATAACAAATTTATATATTTTAATATAAAATAGATTGAATTGAAATTTCATATTAATAATAAGAATTTAAACATTTTCTTTATGAAATACTAGAAATCATAAGTTTAAACATAATTTGGTAATAATTCAAAAGTACATTGATCCAATAATAGATATTTTAAGTTCAATTTTATGTGATAGGAGAAATACATCAAAAATGGGTGAATTAGTGTTTAAAATACACGTTTATAATTTTAAACAACTTTCTCTTAAACAAAAGCAATTAATAAATACTCAAAGATCAAGTTAATAGCATATAAAGATAAGCAATTAAAGTGCATGAAAAATAAAAGTGTAGGAAAAGAAATTAATAGCACCGATGTATAGAGGTTCAATAGTATAAAGGGAAAACCATTCCTTTGGGTCTATTCCTCTTTCTCAAGGTCAAATCCAACATTGACAGTTATCCATTAGCACTTTTTCTTTGAGTATCATTTACAATCTTTCCCACTTGACCTTTCAAGGTATAAGAAATCTTATTTCTCAACTTGAGAATTTTCTAACCTTAAATCAAAGCACAATTCTTAGTTATAAGGTTTCTACAAGTGTATCACTCACACTCAACCCCTAGCTAGTAAATATTTAAAAAACTCAAGAATAAAAAAGGATTTGTTTCAAAGAAGCCACAATGTTTTTCAAATTCTCATAAGAGTAGATTTACAAATGAAGCATAATAGAAAATATTAGAGAACTTAGAGAGAGAAGTCTTCTAAAGAGGGAAGAAGATTTGCTTGAATGATGTGTGTTGAAGTGAAGACCATCTTCCCTTTTATAGATGAGCTTGGCACTAAAAAATCTTCAACAACTTGGACTCCAAGTCCAGCTACTTGTTCTTTCAGTGTATAGTCATTTTCAGCTTGATGCTTTAGAATTGGAGCAGGTTACTCTTTTAGTTTGTTGTCAATATCTGTCAGTGACTTTGCACTAGTAGTAGCTTGCACTTTTAGTTTATTGTCACTATTTGTCAATGGCTTTAGAAGTGCAATAGCTTTTAATTAGAAGATGACATCTAATGAGTTGTCATTATCAATAGTACAAAGGCTAGCTCATTTGATTGCTCTTTCAGGGATTGCCTAGTTGTGTCCTTTGTGAAGTCAGCATAAGGTGGCAACAGATTAAGGAGCAACCTATAGAATCACTTTTTTGTAGAACTGCAATTTTGCAATGTGTCAGGCTGCAAAGAGAAACTTGGACAAAAATGACTTTTCCTAAACTTTTAAAATAAACAAAACTTTTAGCACAAATATGAAAAGTTAGTACAACATGTATGCAATGCAACTCATGCCAAAATAGTGAAATATCTTAATAAAAATAGTTTGGATAGTATTGCAAGCTTTTGACATATTAAAAAGGTAACCAATCTTAGACTAGTGCATGCTTTTAGTAAATTAGAACTATAGTATGCTAGGGAGCAAAAAGCAACTTGCATAATATTAGACTTTTTTAGTAAGCCAGAATTGCAGTATGCAAAAAGCAACCTATATATTGTTAGTCTAGATTTTATCAAGTAGGCAAATCAAATAGCATACATATGGAACATAGTATGCATAAACTCAATACGATTCATTCAAGAATATTGAAATATTAGCTAGAATAGAATTGAGGAATATGCAGTGTGTAAAAAGCAACATCACTTAAACTAGAAAAACCATTTTTCCAATGTAATTCATTTAAGCAACCTTTCAAGCACTCAACTGAAAAATCACAACATATTACAAGTCTGCTTAATTCATATTAAAATATCTTGAATTAGACTTTTAATGACAACAAGACAAAATAATCATTCTTCTAGACAGATCATTTAGCAGTTTTTAGCAAAGTCTTATGCCATAATTTATAGACTATAAATGTCATCAAATAAGAAGTAAAAAAGCAATTAGTTAAAAAATCGTAAGAGTCAAACACCAACATTAGTCTTGGACAACAATTATTGTGATAGAACAATTAATTTAAATATTTTTACTTCAATTTAGCAAATCTCAAACTAGTTAGAGATTCAGCTTAAATGAGCAAAGGGCATTAAGTTATAGTTTTGCAATAAGTAAAATTCAATTTAGCTTTTCACCATCAACACTAATTAATCTAAATAATTAGGCATAAGGCATTCCACATTCTCTCCCTTTTTGATGATGATTCACCTGCAAAATTAGAATAATCAAAAAAGATAAAAATCAACTAAATAGCTAGTAGACACAGTAAAATTTTTAAAGTAAGGATTAGAGTGTCTTACTCTTTTGTGTTATATTCTTCCTTGTTTTCAAGCAAACATTGCTTGCTCTTTGCATTTCAAATATCAAATGCAAGTATCAATATACTATACTTCCTAAAACATGTTCTTGCATCATCTTATCTCTCCCCATTCATTGTAAAAAACTAACATGGTATACCAAACTATCAACAGTAAGAGGAAAAAGCAATTGATTGGAAACTAGTAGCAAAAAATAATATTAGATAAAAAACATATACTAGTTACTAACAAACTAGAAGCAGAAAAGAAATATATACTAGAAAAAAGTGTGCAAGAAGTCAAAATAAAGTGAAATCAAGGATCAATATATTAAATATGAATGGAGTTCATGATCCTATGGTATGGAAGCAACTATTTCAACTTAAAACAAAGTCTCTTAATGCATAACCTTCCAAAATTAATAGTGCATATACTTGAACTAACACCAAAGAAACCTATTACCTAGAATATGCTACAACATAGTAGACACCATAAAGACTAACTACATGAAACTAAAACTACATGATGCAAACATATGACTTAACTAGAAATGACAAATTCAAGATCTTCCAATTTTGCTTAAGGTATCTTGAATGTGAGAACTAATAACTCCTAGTAGCTTTTTAAGTTGCTCTTTTAGCTTAGCATTTTCTTTCTTCATCTTTGGCAGCTCTTCTTGTATATACTAAATCTGAACTTCTAGAAAACCAATTCTTACTTTAGCCAGACAAAGCCTATCAAATTTAATAGGCTGTGGGTTAGTTTACTCATTAGTTGCTTCATTGTTATTTGGAGTAGGCAAATTGGTTATAGGCACTGCTCTGGTAGGTTCAATGGAGTTGATTGGAACAAGAGGTGATTGAGGAAATGGATTGTTATGGTTGTTAAGAAATAGGTCAACTATGTTGATCATGATAGATGGGCTTGGTGGAATGTGAGGGATATGAAGACCTTGAGTGGAGGTTTCCCATTGTAAGTCTTCATGAAAATTTCTCAAACACATGGATTGAAAAGGATAAATAGGAGGTAGATGGGTCAATTCATTAGGTTTAGTCTTGATAATGGTAGACTAGTTTTATGGTGGAAGTGTGGTTGTTCACTATTCAATAAATTTGCTTGCTCTTTGTGGAAGGATTCAGTTTGTGTAGATTATAAATCCACATCAGTTGCCACAAGAGCATTTTCAATAGTCTTAGTTTGCTCAAAGGGGATTGTCTCATATATAGTGTTCTTTCTATAGAAAAACATCAATGAACACATGATTGGTTGGCTTGCTTAGATCTAAACCTTCTTTGTGTACAATGAGAACTAGTTAGGATTCTTAATAATCATCTGGTGAGATGCTATCATCACCAAAAGTGTCAAAGGTGTTGTCCCCCTTAAAATAAGCAGTATCTTCAACTTGGCTTTCTTGTTGGGGTTACTTTTTCTCATTTTGGTCATAAATACTCAAAAGAATAATGAAAAGAGGTTCCTTTTCATTTTCATCAATCAATATGGGCTTATCAGGTGTGTTACTCTTTGGAATAGCAATAAACTAAGATAGTGAGTTGGAAGCCATCAACCATGTTCATCTTTTGGAAGACCTTTTATTCTTAGCTCTTTGAACTTCTTTAACATGCTTCTTTAAAAGCTTTTCTTGTTTTCTCATCATCTTGGGCCACTTTTTTTCCTTTGGTATCTTCTTGACCAGTGAATCTAAATTTCTTTGAAATAGGAGCTAGTCCTTCACTAATAATAATGCCCTTGCTCTTTGTTGTAAGAGTTTCATCATCATTTTCAAAAAATGCACTAGAAATCTCTAAAGAGGATTCCCTGACATGTTTCTTAGTAGTTTCTATTTTTCTCTTCTTATTAAAACTTTTTGGACTCTTTGACTTTACTATCTTGATAAGACAAGGTCAAAGTCTAATTAGTATTCATTGTATTTCCTTCAGTCACCTTCCTACCAACTTTATGTGATAAATCAAAACCAAAGTGCCTATAAATTGTAGTAATGATCATATCATAGGGAAATGGGGCTCTTTCCTTGTATAATTGATGAATCATGTGTTTAATAATTAGATATCCTAGGTTAATCTTATATTCATGTTTTATAGCCCAAAGCAAAAAAGCTTCAGAGTCACTTATGTTACTCAGTCCAACCTTCTTGGGAAAGATGATTTAAGAAATAATGTAAAGAAATACTTTTTTGTTTTTAGTTAGCATGTCATCCTTTTGAGTTGTCTTGCTTTTTCCTCTAAAGATGAGAAGAATCCACCAAGCAAAGTTGTACCCCTTTATACTAAGCTCCTCCTTTCTAGGCATCATTAAAGGTCCCTTATTAGGAACTTCTAAAATTTGATTTAGTAGAGATGGGTTGACATCAAGCTCTCTACCCCTTAGGTATATCCTCAAAGTATTATCATACCTCTAAATATCAAGATTGGTAAAGAAGAGTTTTGTGTAACTCTTAATTATCAAGTCATCTAACTCTAACATTGGTTCCCGTATCAGTTTCCTCAGAGTTTCTACATAGGGCAAGTCATCAGAGGCCAGAGAAGTTAAGTCTACCTTTTTCGGGGTTACACATTTGTTGTAGAAAAAAGGGAAATAATAGGGTTTTGGCTAGTGGACTTTTGTAAAAAAAAAAAAAGATTTAAAAATTTTATAAAAGTGTTTTGAGAAGCCACTATAAAGGAGAAGAAAATGAAGATGAAGTGATGATGTAGAACATGGGTTTAGGTTTATGTAGTAGAGTTAGGTTTTTGAAAAACCAATTTTCTGCAGATTTTGGGCCAACAAAATTAAAAAAATCCAAGAGGATGGGTAGTTCATACTAAAAAATATGTAAAAGTTGAAAAGTCAATTAGAAAAAAGGGTTTAAGGATAAAAGAAATGGAGTCACAAATAAGAAGAGATTTTATCTAGAATGGTGTAAAATTTTAGGAAGAGAAATATTGAATTTACTATGAGAAATTAAAGCAAAGTGGGTAGCAGTATTTTTAAACATGGGTCAATGAGGAAAATGAGGGTAGTTTAAGAAAAATTGAAAATAAAGTACCATTTTTTCATTTGGTGGGAAGGGAAAAATTGAAAAGTGTAATTTTGATTTTCTTTTTAAGCCCAAAATGTGTAAGTTTGATAAAAGAGGGTAGCTTATCTTATAGGCTTGATAAACTGACTTATGCAGCAAAAAATTTTTTGGGAAAACTTTGAAAAATGTAGCTTCCATGTGCCCATTCCAAAACTTTTGATGTGTCCAATCAAGGAGAAATTCTACCAAGTTTGAGTGTATTTGTAGTGTACTTTGCCACAAATTTCTTGTAAATGCATTAACACATGCGAAAAAATATGTGCAAAAATAAAAAATAAAAAAATGCAAAGTGACGCATAATAGATGAATGCATATCTAAGCATGAAAACAATACAAAAAATGGAGTAACCAAAAAAATTTTATAAAATAAACAATAGAGGAAAAACAAAAAATTAACCACAGATCTTTTCCAAGCATTTTTAGACTAAATTATTTAAGATTAATCATTCATAACTCATTTGTGATGAAACAAAATTTATCTTCATGGAAGGGTTTTGTAAAAATATCTACTAATTGATTTTTGGAATTTATAAAATTAAGCTCAATATCCCTCTTTGAACATGATCTCTTATATAACGATGTTTAATCTTAATATGTTTAGTTCCAGAATGCTGAATAAGATTTTTGTTCAAATTGATAACACTAGTATTATCACATAGTATTGGAATTTTATTAAAATTCAAATTGTAGTCTTCAAGTTATTGTTTCATCCGTAATACCTGTGCATATATTTAGCTTCTACTTTGCAAAAGGCAACTAAGGCTTGTTTTTTGCTTTGCCATGAAACAAGGCATTAACGAAGGAAGTGGCATGCTCCATTGGTGCTTTTCCTGTCTAGCTTACATCTAGCAAATTCAACATCAGAGTATCTAATAAGATCAAAACATTCATTTTTGTGATATCACAAACTAAGATCTTTAGTACTAAGTAAATATCTACAAATTCTCTTCACAACCATAAGGTGTGACTCTCTGTAGTTAAATTGATATCTTGTACATAAGTAAACACTAAACATGATATCTGGTCTATTAATAATTAAATAAAGAAATGAGAAATGATCTAATCACACTTCTATACCACTTCTCATCTACCAGTTTATCATTTTCATCTTTATCAAGTTTAGTGGATGGGCTCATAGGAGTGCCAAGGATTACATTTTCCATCACAAATCTCTTTAGGAGATCTTTAATGTACTTAGCTTGGTTAATAAAGATACCTTCATAGGTTTGTTTCACTTAAAGTCTAAGGAAGAATGTAAGCAATTTCATCATACCCATTTCAAACTCTCTTGTCTTGAGATTTGAAAATTCCTTGCACAAGAGATCATTAGTAGATCTAAATATAATATCATCAATATAAATTTGTACAATCAAAATATCATTACCAATATTTTTGATGAAAAGAGTGATATCTATTTTTCCTCTTATGATACCATTTTCAACAAAAAATTTGCTAAGTCTCTTATATTAAGCTCTAAGAGCTTGTTTGAGACGTGTTATATGCGTTATCCAGACCAGCGAGATGGGCTAGCAAAGGTCGAGCAATAGGCCAAGTCCAGATGAGAAAAGAGCCAAGCTCAGCTAGTTGCTATATACAATGAAACAAGGAAGAATCCCAACTCACTAAGAGATAGGACCTGGCTCGCATAGCTAGCAACTCGCTATATGAGCTCGCATTGCCAAGGGCGAGCTCATAGGGATCGTCTTCGCTAACAAAATTCTAGCAACAACTGAGGGTTCCAGCTCGTGAGCATCGCACCTCGCCCAGTTGAGCCATGAAACAACGACCTTCTTAGACTTTGTTCATGAGACCAGTCTGCAAGAAGTAGCATGCCTGGCCCACTTACAGAAAGCAAACATTAGAAGTCAGCTGACAGTTTGCAGAAGACATTTCACAGTAGTTTAGGCTATCTTGTACATTTATTTTGATGTAACAAAAATACAAACTGGGTAATTACCATTGTAACCTCCTCAGCCTCTATAAATAGAAGGAGGGAGACTATTGTGAAAGAGGCTAAAATAGCTATACTGAAACTCTATAGAAATTCCTTCAGATTAATACACTATAATGGACGTAGGGACCAGTATTGCCCAGTTTTAGCCGAACCACGTTAAAAGCCCTTTGTGTATTTGTTGCTCTTCCTCTTATTTCTCTTTATTCTTTGTTTGCAACAACTGGAAAGCAGTTTGAGTCCGTAAGAACCCTTCTGGTTAGCTAGATTTTGGTAGAATCAAAATCCATCATCAACATTTTGGCACCATCTGTGGGGACTCATCTGCTCCGTAGTTAATCTCTTATATTCTGATTGATATCTTGTGTAGTTGCAATGGCAAGAGGAAGAGCCACCAAGGTTTGAATGCATTGGTTGACCCCCCAAAAGGTCATGTATCGATGACAGACTCCTCCACTACTCTTGTCACTAGTGTTGTAGTTGGATTGCCTCCAGCCAGCTCTTTTCCACTTGTTGTTATTGCCAACAGTCCCGATGGAGAACAAACCTGGCTTCAATGTTAGGAAAGATTGGAAAACATGATGGGAGAGCTGACTAAAGCAGTCACCGCGCTAGCACAAGCACAAGCTCAGGGTTTGCAAGAGTAAAATAAGGCCACTACACTTGAAAGCATTCCCCAGTAGTAACAAGTTAGATGTTCAAGCAGAGCCAATCAATCTTCAGGTCGCTGCTCATAACAACAAACTCTAGGCTACTGTTCTCACAACCACGAGAGTCAAAGGGGTTAGCAATCTTTTGGCCAGTGATTTGGGGCACGGGACCTACTGTTGGAAGAATTGTATTAAAAAATGAACCAATTGGAAGAATGTCTCCAAGCTCCTAATAAATAAACACGAGATATGAACATGTCATCATTTTCCATAGAGATCGAGACTCAGCCCCTTCCTCTCAAGCTCAAAGTCCCTGTGATTCTTCTATACAATGGGGACACTGATCCTTATGACCATCTGGATGTGTTCAATATTCAGATGGATTTGCAAATGATTGATTCACTAGTTAAATGCTGAGTTTTCCCAGCTACACTAAGAGGTGTACATCAAGCATGGTTCAGAAGTCTTCCTGCTCACTCAATATGCAGCTGGGAAGAGTGTCAATAGAAGTTCATTAGCTAGTACCGAGCATTGAAGAGATAACTCATGCCCTCTGCCACCTCGTAATGATCTTTCAGCGTAAGCATGAGTTGCTAAGGGACCACATTGCCAGGTTTAGGCTCGAAGTCAACTTGGTGGAGAATCCATTTGAAAAAATCATGTTGGTAACAATCTCTACAAGACTTCGCAAGGATGAAAACTTGTACAAAAGTCTATACAAGTCCCTGGTGAAGGATTTAACCAAGTTTTATTAATGAGCTGCCAAGCAGATCAAATGGGAAGAAACCTTCGGCTCGGGAAAGCCAAATCAAAAGGACGAAAAGGATAGCTCCATCCATAACAAGAAGAGAGTCAATGTGGATCAAGGTGACCACTTTAGTGAGTAGACTGCGAAGAAGTCCAACAAGCCCAAGGGCGATCGACCTCAGCCCCCAGGTTGCCATGAGCATTACAACATCCTATCTGGTTCCCAGGATAGAATATACATGATAGAGAGGGATCAAGAGGATTTCGATAAACCTACACCCTCCAAAATTCCCTACAGGTAGAGGAACCAAGAAGAATTCTGTGCCTATCATAACGAAACTGGCTATGGCACTTCTAATTGCCAAGCTCTCAGAGACATGATTGAGGAAATGATTAAAAGAGGCCACCTAAAAGAGTATGTGGTGCGACCTACAGGGCAATGACCTCAGCATCTCTAGTGCGATCCCGATCATGAGCCGGGGAGCTCAGTTAGAATTTTACATTGATGTATTGTTATAATTCGAAAGCTAATGGTAGAGCTTCCCCCTCTGTATCTATTGAAAGAAATTTTGTTTGTCGATTGGCCTGGCTTTATATTAATCTCTTCATTACATGCATTTAACTTATTCTCCACTACCAAGTATGCATAATTTTCTGAGCTCATAAGTGGCGAATTCTCTTAAGCATCATGTGCGGACACATTGCCAACTGTGACCTTTGGTCCAATTGAGGTGTGGAGATGCTCAAAATAAACTCATTGCCAACTATGATCTCTGGTCCAGTTGAGGTGTGGAGATGCTTAAAATAAACTCATTCCATGAGTAACTAAGTTACTGAGGCATAACTCATAAATCATAGCTTTCATGTGACCAAATGTTCATAGCTTTCATGCAACTAAATGCTCGCAGCTCTCATGCAACCTAATGCTCACAGCTCTCCTATGATTTAATGATTTATGGCTCTTATGCGAGGTATCGCTCATAACTCACATGTGTTGCATTATCTACAGATTTCATACTATTTCCCACAGGACACAACTATCATGCAACCTCTCGAGATGGCTCTCTCACTACAATTTAAGGGACTTGAGGCTCTCATATTCATTATTTATTAGAAAATATGATCGATTGGCTAATTAAGTATCTCATTTTCTGTAATTTATAAATGTTCACATTATCATTGTGATATGCAGAACATTCAGACACAATAGAATGTGCAAGAATCATAAAGAACAATTATTTTATTAAAAAAGCCTCAACGAGGTGAATTTATATAGCAAGATTTAGAATACAAATCAGAAGAAGCCTATAGCCATTGCATTCTAGAAGAAAGATTGGCGCTCTGGAGAAGAGCCCCAATCAGTAAAAGGATTGGTGAGCACACTTATTCTTTAACTCTTTCCCTTGCCACCCTCCTTGGTCCAGAACTCCTTTCCAGCTCTCTACCCAGTACAAAAGATTTAGAGAAAGTAGGCTAGAGTAGCTAGAAAGGTTCAACCCCATGGCAGAACTATGAGGAAAGAATCTAAGATATACGAAAGATCTTCCTTCATTCTTAGACAAAGAGAATTGCCTAAAAAGGCTTCCTATGCAGCAGACCATGCACATCTCTCTAAAAAAATAAACCACTAGAAGCACGACGGGCTTGTCTAAAGCTCCCATCAATTTGACTCACTGGCTAAAGGAAGAAAAACTTCTCATGCTTTAAATAATGGACCAGCCTAGTCAAAGGATCCAGAAGAACTCCCAACTGCTTTTATTGAATGCCTCAAAAGAAAATGAGGCTAACTTGCCAACGGGCATGAGGCACATATACCATGAGGTATGGCCTGGATCAGATGAAACAACAGGCTGACCGAAGACTTTACACTGTAATCCATAAAGAAGGCCCTTTGCCAATGAAACTGTTCAACTCCCAGCCTACGAAGTGAGCTAAGAGTTGGGGGGCTTATGTTATATGCATTATCCAAACCAAAGAGATGGGCTAGCAAAGGCTAAGCAATAGGCCAAGTCTGGATGAGAAAAGAGCCAAGCTCGACTTGTTGCTATTTGTGTAAGCAATGAAACAAGACAGCATCCCAGCTCGCTAAGAGACAGGACCCAGCTCGCATAGCTGGCAGCTTGCTATACAAGCTTGCATTGCCAAGGGCGAGCCTGTAGGGAACATCTTTGCTGACTGAAGGTGAGCAATGACTGAGGGTTCCAGCTCATGAGCATCGCACCTCACCCAGCTGAGCCATGAAACAATGACCCTCTTAGACTTTGTTTGTGAGACCAGTCTATAGGTAGCAGCATGTCGGGCCCACTTGTAGAAAGGAAACATTAGAAGTTAGTTGGCAGTCTACAGAAGATATTTTGCAGTAGTTTAGGCTATCTTGTACATTTATTTTGATGTGATAGAAATACAAATTGGGTAATTACCATGATAACCCATTCAACCTTTATAAATAGGAGGAGGGAGACTATTATGAAAGAGGCTAAAATAGTTATACTGAAACTTTATAGAAATTCCTTCAGATCAATATACTACTGCGGACATAGGGACCAGTACTGTCGATTTTAGCCTAACCACATTAAAAGCCCTCTGTGTATTTGTTACTCTTCCTCTTATTTCTCTTGATTCTTCATTTGCAACAACTGGAAAGCAATTTGAGTATGTAAGAACTCTTCTGGTTAGCTGGATTCTAGTAGAACCAAAATCCATCATCAACAGGACCATATAAAGCTTTTATGAGTTTGAAAACATGATTAGTTTTATTAATATTTTCAAATCTAGGAGGTTGTTTAACATAAACTTCATTATTTAAGAAACCATTCAAGAAAGCACTTTTGAAATGCATTTGATAAAACTTGAAATTTTTGAAAGATGCAAAAGCAAGTAGCATTCTAATGGATTCAAGTATAGCAACAAGAGCATAAGTTTCATTATAGTCAATACTTTCCTATTGATTGTATTCTTGTGCTATTAATCTTGCTTTATTTCTTACCATTTTTCCAAATTCATCTAGTTTGTTATGAAACACCGACTTTGTGCCAATGATTGCTTGATTGAGAGGTTCTGGCACAAGGTTCCATAGTTCATTCTTTTCAAATTGGTTGAGCTCTTCTTGCATGGCATTGATCTAACTCTCATCAAGCAAGGCTTCATTGGCATTCTTTGGTTTAAATTAAGAGATGAGAGCTATATTGTTTGAGTTTATTCTCTTTAAGGATCTTGTTTGGATTCCTTGAGAAGGATCACTAATGACATACTTCATTAGGATAGTATGGCATGTGTTTCCATTCTCTAGGTTGGTTTTGGTACTACAATCTTGGAGCTTACACTTCTAGTTGCTTGATCCGATTCTCTTGCTCTTTTAGATCTTCATGTAGTGCTTGTTCCTTTCAGATATTTGATGAGTCTCTATTTGTTATAAAGTGATCATCTTCTTTTAATGTCTTACCTAAAGGTAAATCATTAATTTCATTAAACACAACATACATGGATTATTCTATCACTAGAGTTCTTTTGTTATAAGCTTTATAAGCTTTACTAGTGGTGAATAACCCAAGAAGATACCTTCATCTGATCTTAAATGAAATTTTGCTAGTTGATTTTTTCCATTGTTCAAGATATGACACTTACATCCAGATGTATGGAAGTAACCAATATTAGGGACACTTACATCCAAATGCATGGAAGTAACCAATATTGGGTTTTCTTCCATTCTAAAGCTCATAAGGAGTCTTCCTTAAGATGGGACATATCAAGTATTTATTAATGATATAACAAGAAGTGTTTATAGCTTTTATCCAAAAATATCTTGAAAGATCATTTTCACAAATAAGGGTTCTAGCCATATTAATTAAAGTTTTATATTTCCTTTCCACTATCCCATTTTGTTGAGGAGTTCTGGGACATGAAAAATTATGGCTAATCCCATTTTCTTTATAAAAAATTTCAAAAAGGTGATTTTCAAATTCTCTACCATTATCACTCCTAATGCTTGATATTCTCATACCTTTTTTTATTTTCAATCTTTTTGTAAAACTTTTCAAAGATATTGAAAGTCTTATCTTTATAAGCTAGAAAGAGCACCCAATTATATTAGGAGAAATCATCAAAAATAGAAAGACTATATCTTTTACCACTAAAACTTTGTTTTTGTACAACCAAAAAGATCCATATGTAATAACCCCAAGGGTCTTGAAGAGGAAATAGCATTTTTGGGTTGAAAAGATTATTTTACTTGTTTCCCTTGTAGATAAATATTGCATATGAGATTATCTCAAAGTTGATTTTAGGAAGGCCATTTACTAAATCATTTTTGCTCGGATTTGAAATAAGATGCATGTTAACATGCCTAAGCCTTTTATGCCAAAGCTAAATTTGCCCATTTGTTGAAACAAAACATTTTGCTTCCTTGAAAGGAATATCATATAAGGAAATTGCATAAATGTTATCTTTTCTTTGGTTTACAAAAGATATTTTGTTATTGAATATACTTTGTACATAATAATGAGAGGATTCAATGTCACAAAGTTGGCTGATGCTTAAAATATTGTGTTTAAGTCCTTCTACCATTTTAACATTGTGTTTGAGTCCTTCTACCATTCTAACATTATTGATATGAGATAAAAAATTACTACTTACTTTACCAATACCAACAATTTTACATCTTGTGTCATAACCAAGACTACTTCACCTATTTGAATTTGTTTGAGAGAAATAATTTGCTTGGATCTCTCATCATATGTTTTGAGCACCCACTATCAAGAAACTAATAGTCCTTTTTGACTCTAGCTTTCAGGCTAACCTCGGTGTAGTGTTCTTTGGCCATGAAGCAAAGGTTTGTTACTTCCTCCTCTCCTGCTTGGGTTTCTTCATCAAAGGAGATACATTCATCATCCCAACTAACCATCATTGCTTTCTTCTTTGGTGGCCTCCTTTAGAATTTCTTTTTCTTGAGATTTGGGCAATCTACCTTAAAGTGACCAGGTTTCTTGCATTCAAAATAAGTTGGTACCTGATTGCTCATTTCTTTTCTTACTTGCTCTTTCGTACAAATGGCTTTTGTCTATCTTTCCTTTTTTTAATACATATTCATGAATCTTTTTACAAGATATGTCATTTCTTCATTTTTATCTTCAAAATCTTCTATTTCTTCTTCTTCATCATTCGAAGATGATGTAAAAGCTTTAAGAGCAATATTTCTTTTTCTTCTATCATTTGTATCTTCCATGTATGTTTTTTCATAAGCTAAGATTTTTCCCTTTAGTTCATTATAAGTGAGAGTTTTAAGATTTTTACCTTTTTGTATTGCATCACATTTAGATTACCATGCTTGTGGAAGACTTCTAAGGATTTTTAAGATGAGATCTGGTTCAAGAATGATTCTTCCAAGAGCATGGAGATCATTTGTAATGGTGGAATGTCTTTCAAACATAGGTTCAATATTTTCTCCTTCCTCCATTTAGAAAAGTTCATATTCTACCATCAACATGTTGATGTGGGTTTATCTCACTTGTTTTGTTCCTCTAAAGGTGATTTGGAGCTTATCCGACATGTCTTTGGCGGTGGTGCACATGGAGATTTTGTTGAATTCTTTTGGCACCACGTCACATATGATAGCATTTTTTGCTTTTGCTTGGAAATTGCTCTTTTGTTTTTTAGCTTCACTCCACTCACTTTTTAGTTGAAGCATTTATTGGCCATCTTGCTCTTTAACTGGGATGGTAGGTGCTTCTTCAATAATCCCCCATATGTCATCATCAATGGCGTGAAGGAAGATCATCATTCAATTTTTCTAATAGTCATAATTGGTTCCATCAAATGATGATGGTCTAGATATGGAATGACCTTCTTATCCATGTGATGATCCAAGGTTTTCCATCTAGTCCCTACAAGATCTTTACTTAAAAGTGGTTAAGCTTTAACAATAGAGAACAAACTCTGATACTAATTAATAGGACATATATACTAAGAAGGGGGTGAGTTGGTGTTTAAAATACAAGTTTATAATTTTAAACAACTTTCCCTTGCACAAAAGCAATTAATAAATATTGAAAGATCAAGTTAATAGCATATAAAGATAAGAAATAAAAGTGCATGAAAAGTAAAAGAGTAGGAAAAGAGATTGATAGCATTGATGTATAAAAGTTCAATGGTCTAAAAGGAAAACCATCCTCTTGGGTCTCTTCCTCTCACTCAAGGTCAAATCCAACCATGAGTATCCTTTACAATCTTTTCCACATAACCTTTCAAGGTACAAGCAATCCTACCTCTCAACTTGAAAATCTTCTAGCCTCACACCAAGGCACAATTTCTAACTACAAAGTTTCTACAAGTGTATCACTTACATTCAGTCCCTAGCTAGTGAATGTTTACAAAACTCAAGAATAAAAGATGATTTGTCTCAAAAAAACTATAATATTTTTCAAACTCTCATAAGAGTAGATTTACAAATGAAACATAAAAAAGACTTAGAGAATATTAGAATACTTAGAGAAAGAAGTTTTTGAGAGAGGGAAGAAGATTTACTTGAATGATGTGTGTTGAAGTGAAGACCATCTTCCCTTTTATAGATGAGCTTGGCACCAAAGAGTACTTTCAACAACTTAGGCTCCAAGTTAGGTTGCTTACTCTTTCAATGTGTAATCACTTTCAGTTAAATGTTTTGGAATTAGACTAGCTTGCTCTTTTAGTTTATTGTCACTGTCTATTAGTGACTTTGCAATAGCCGTAACTTACTTTTTCAATTTATTATCACTGTCTGTTAGTGGCTTTGAAATTATAGCAACTGGCTTTTTTATATTGGAAATTGACCTCTGATGAATTGTCATTATCAATGGTACGGGGGCCAGCTCATTTGCTTGCTCTCTTAAGGATTGTCCAACTGTGTTGTCCTTTTACCAAGTCAACATGAGGTGGTAATGAATTAAGGAGCAACTTGCAAAATCACTTTTCTACAATAATTACATTGTTACAATGTGTCAAGCTGCAAAGACCAACCTACAAAAAAATGACTTTTCCTGGACTTTTAAAATAAACAAAACTTTTAGCACAAATTTGGAAAGTTGGTACATTTATACAATGCAATTCATGCTAAAATAGTGAAATATCTTAATAAGAATAGTTTGGACAATATTGCAAGCTTTTGACAAATTAAAAGAGCATCTAATCTTAGATTGGTGCATACTTTCAATAAATTAAAATTGTAGTATGTCAGATAACAAAGAGCAACATGCATTTTTTAGTAACCCAGAACTGTAGTACGTCAGGGAGCAAAAAACAACTTATATAATGTTAGCCTTTTCCAGATTTTATCCAGTAAGTAAATCAAATAGCATAAATTTGGAACATAGCATACATACACTCGATATAATTCATTCAAGAGTATTGAAATATTAACTGAAACAAAATTAAGGAATATGCAGTGTGTAAAGAGCAACACATGTTAAACCTGTAAAACCATTTTTCCAGCGTAATTCACTTAAGCAACATTTCAAGCACTCAACTGGAAAATCACAACGTATTACGGACTATAAATGTCATGAAATATAAAGCAAAAAGCAACTAGTTAAAAAATCATAAGATTCAAACACTAGCATTGGTCCTAGACAATAGTTATTCTGAAAGAACAATTGGTTTAAATATTTTTACTTCAATTTAGCATACCTCAAACTAGTAAGAGATTCAGCTTAAAAGAGTAAAAAACATTAGGCTATAGTTTTGCAACAGGTAAAAGACAATTAAGCACTTCATCATCAAAACTAATTAATTTAAACAATTATACACAAAGGGGTTCCATACTATGTTCTCAAAATTAAAACAATGTACTTATGGTAGTGGTATGTCATGATTAGCAGAGGAAGATTGTTTTGCTTCTGTTACATGTTTACTTCATGCATCTAGTGACTATAAAATAATAAAATCATATATTTTTTTTCAAATTATTTTTAAAATATAATCAGAGCACTATACTTAGGTATTACCTAAATATTAGGACAAAACATCTAAATAGAACAAGCAAAATTTGAACCTAAGCAACAATGTTCCAAAGTCCAAACCAACAAAACTCTCTAAGTCAATATCTCTTTCAGGTTTCACACGTCATTAATTGATAAATGAATTGGATTTATATGACAAAAAGTACTATTGTTTCAGCTTTAATTAACAGTGTTTTTAATTATTTTTTTTAGAAAAAAAGACATAATAAAAATTGTAAAGTTTGAAATATAAGCACAATGATCATCATCAATTGAATCTCAAATCTAGAAATTTGGCAAACAATCAACATATTAAAGCACTGAGATTTTCTACCTTTCTTAATGGTTTCTCAAGTATAAAGGTTATGTTTGTTAAATGGATGTTTAAAACCTAATAGGACACAAACAAAATGGCCTAAAAAGAATCTCAACCAAGAAAGAAAAAGCTTAAAATTGAAAAGAACAAAAAATATTTCTCCAGGCCAATATTACTGCAAAAGAAAAAGAAAACTACAAACCAATAGCTATTTTTTCTAATTTCAAACTTCCAATATAAAATAAGTGTTAAAAAAAAAGATAAGAAATTGCTGGCAATACTGGATCAAACCAACAACTATTTTTCTCCATTAAAAAATAAGTGGAAAAAAGATAAGAAACATGAGGTTGATATAGCAGTCTATGTACAAAAGATTAATGAGTTCAAAAGGTAAGAAATTACCTATTGGTGAGCAATTCTCCCATCCACATTGCTTAGTAATGATATGTTTGTGTGAATTCAACTAAATTCAAGATGTGAGAAAACAAAAGTGTTGAAGAAGAGCATTAGATGTTAATAGTCAATTGTGTGCATGGCTATCAAGTACCTGACAAATAGGGTAAAAAAAAACAGAGGACACAAATAAAATTAAATATTAAGTCCCAAAAACTATACTAGTAAAAATGAATTAAAAAAATTGAGTATACCTATCATTATTAGTGAATTGTGTACACTATAAAATTTCAAATTAGCATAATTAGTGCTAAATGATTAAGTAAGAGAAAATTATATTCACATTTTTAGTTTCACTTTTTGAAAATTTCAAAAACTAGTCTATTTGTGATAATTAGTCAATAGATATTCTTGGAGATGATGTTCATGTGAGAAATTGGAAAAATTAAAACTACCAATTTACCTTATCTATTGCATCATATTACAAAGCATCATATCTATATAAATAAATTGAATTGAACAATAATAAAATTGCACCTGGCGTTACTTGAAAATCCATTATAACAAAAGCTTCTATAGCAGATTTACTCCTTATAATCCTAGTAGAGAAAAAGGAGGTAAACTAAAACTGAAATCTTAATGTGACAACTATAGCTCTACTATTGTATAAGTAGGAACTTGCCTTCATGTTACTCTGATGGGCCAATTGACCTGTCATTAGCCTAGTGGCAATACTCACATCACTAAAGTCTATTAATGGTCTAGGTGTTATTATAAGTCCAATAGTTTGATCACATAATTAATTGACCTATAATAATTAGTTATCATGACATTCATCTAATCCAATAACATGTCAATTAATTAAACTACAATAGTTCACATATGAAAATTTCAATAATCTCACACTTGGACAACATAGTTTAACAAACAAGAACTTAGATTACAATATGTGGCCACAACAATGAATGTCAATAACAACAATAACAATGACACCATTACAACCATAGGTCAAATATAGGTACCCAATGATATAGATCATCATATCCAATAGGGATACTAATGTCATACATGTCTTCAATACTTATGTTGCAACAACTGAAACATAATATGGAATGTGTGAGAAACCATACACAGACATCAAAATATGATCATAAGTACATTTTTACAAAATGGTCCATACATCTTCCCAAGATACCAAAACAAGAATAAATCTCAACATAAAATGAGACAAGGCCTAAATGTCTCCATCGATATGGCATAAAACAAATATACACAATCAACAATGTCATATATGTATTGTTGACGGTGAAATTCAGTTCGAATGGAGGACCAGAACTTCAGTCAACCGGATGTGAGTTTCGGGAATCAATGCGACTTTTGAAGTATTGTGAAAGGTAAATCGAGAAGAAGAGGGGTGGTGGTTTTTAATGTGGTTTGGCTAAATCCAGGAGGTACCGGACCCTACGTCCATGATAGAGATTTTATTGATATTGAGTGATTTACAGGAGTCCTGCTTACAAGATCCCTCCCTCTTTTCTAACAATGTCATCCTATTTATAGAGGAAGGAGTAGTTAAATGCATTAATTACAAGCTACAGTTGTATTACATCAAATAAATGAGAAAAGATAGTATAGGCTACAATCTTACTATTTTGCAATACGTAGGCTGTGAAAGTGGGTCCTTTTTGGCTGGTTATAGGCCTATGATCGTTACTTGATGTCATTCCAGTCATATAGAGGATTAATGACTCAATGTTGGACTTCAATCTTCGCAATCCATGTGAGGCATTGATAAGTGAAAAATGTACCTATAAAAATGATAAATATTACCTCTTAAATAGTTATTAGTTTGTGGTTTTTGTTTAACTTTTTC